>BJKM01000993.1:62500-134783 GCA_015082035.1 Chaenogobius annularis | reverse complement strand
GCTACTGGGTCCAGTTAGCAGAAAAGTAAGCGACAGGTCGCAGGGAGCCCCCGTGTGACTGAAGCAACACAGAGCTCATGCAGCCGTTTCGTTCGTCTACAGTCTGTGTGAATGGTCGGTCAGGTAACCCCAGAGTTGGTGGCTTCTGTAAGGCCATTTTCAACTCACAGAAAGCTGTCTCCGCCTCCTCTGTCCATGTCAGTTTGTCATGAGTCCGAAGGCCTTTTCCATGAATGAGTGCACTTAAAGGAGACTCCATTAGATTTTGGGGTGATCTCTACGGGTTGACAACTTCGAATTCGGCCTACATCAGTTGCTCTTGGCCCAGAGGTCATCCCAACCTCTCTCAGTTCAGGAATCGCCTCGTCTCAGCCTGAGATAAAAAACAGCCTGCTCCAGAGCAGAGTGGCTCTTATCAGTGCCTGTGGAAACACAGCGAATGGACAGGAGAGACAATTGTGAACACATCCTCCAAGCGTTTGTGGAGCGTGAAAATTTCACCACAGATTCTGGAATATTCTCCCAGTCCTCTGCCATGAAACAGCCATAGACAAAATCTTGTACTTCCCCCAGTTTTGCATTTGTTGGTTTTGATAATGCTATGTACAGATTTAATTTGACATATTACATTCTTTAGTGAGTCAGGAGCGACACAGAGACAGCAGAGAACTGAAGACCCCAGAATAAATGTTCAGTCGTTAAGAGTCCTCATCACATTCATACCAACAAGCATTAAAATCATGTTCTGTTCTAGTTACATCTGCGGGCAAACAAAACGAGCACTGCAATTCTCCATGTCTTTGAACTCAGCATTCTCAGTGTGTGTCACTTTCTCATGAGCTAAAGAAATTAGCTTAATCGAAGGTTTTGGGGACATTTTCCAAAAATAGTTATAATCGGAGCTTCTGTTGCCCCTTCAAAAAATTTGAATCATGTTCCAATTCTCCTATGGTGGTGACCTCTAGTCCGTCTGCAGTGGAGATGAGGCAGATTCCTAATCTACACATTAGATGGCGCCGTAACAGGTTCACCGGACACAAAGGAGAATAGAGAAATGAATGCTTGAACGTGTGACCACACATCAAACATGTTAAAGGATGGTGAAATTCTCTTTTGTTGTCTCTCCAGAAGCTGCTAATGAAAATGTGTACCGCCCACTTAACCTGGGTTCTTTGTTAGTGCAGAAAATTTAATCACAGAATTTGTGGCGCCTGAGCACCAAGAAATTAATTTTTTTCACCATTAATCATCATGTGTACTCGGAAATTTAGTTTTAGCTTGACTAATTTTAGAATATGTACCCTCTGGTACCTCTGCACAACCCTCAAGATAAGTGATGGCATGTGAGATTGGTGTCAGGTGCATGTTACCCTCCTGCAGGTGGTTGTAGGTGTTGTTCCAGTGCGTGTCTCGTTGAGCCAGTTGTTTCTGGTGCGTGCTCGGACCCGCTCCCTTCCTCCCCCTCAGTCAGTCCGGACCCTCCATGCTGCGATTGTGATGACGGAAGAGCCAAAAACTGCTGCTGCAAGTTCGGAGAGCCTGCTGTGCTCCGGGTGCGTGATAGGCCACGGCCCTGTTGCCAGGTAGGATAGTAAATGTCCAACTGCGTGTTGTCGCTGTCAGTCTCGGGCAAAATGTCCCAACTGTCCGCAGACATAACATGCACCTCTCCGTTGACCCGTCTGCGTTGGTTTTGCTGTTGCCCTCCGGTTGCTGTTCTCTTGGTTGGCCAGAATTAACATAGAGTGCCATTATGCCTCATGTTGTTCTTTGCCTGTCCTTTTCTTTCTTTTCTTTGTCTTTGCGATAAGCGTTTGCGCATGACAGGTCATTCCAGTCCTTTTCAACAGCAACAGGTTTGAGTCTTTTGGCTATTACTGCTTGCGGAACTTCCTCGAGTTCTGGTGAACCATGCTGATGGGTAGGGTTTCCAGAAGGGTCCGCTCTCGCCTCAGAAAGACTGGTCAGATTGGGTAAACACGAGAACAACACAGTAATGTTCTCTCGAATGTGAAGTTGTGATGCGGGTGCATGTGTGTGTGTGCGTGCACCAGAGGTGTGTGTGCTGTGTTGTGTGTGCGTGCACCAGAGGTGTGTGTGCTGGTGTCTGCTCTGATAATGGGTTGAGTGCCGTATGTGAATAAAGCGGCGGCTTCACACTCTCGCTCTCTCCCCACATTCGCCCTTGACATCACCATTTGTTTACACAGTCTCTTTCGCTCACGTGCTTCAGCTTCAGTCTCCCACACTTTACCCATTTCTCGTGCTTCTGCATCCACCTCACCGACTCACTTGACACTTTTTAGTTTTAACAACTCTTCCTTTGCTCTCTCTAAGTTGTTTTAAGGTTTGCATTTTGATTCATGCTTAAAGATCCTCCCACTGGGAACCATAGTTTCTCCGTCCAAATAGGCAAGCATTCTAAGCATTCTTGCCCAAATTTATTAGACATGACGAGCATCACTGGAGTCTCGGGGATCTGAGCATCATTCTTGGATTGACTTTTCCCCATTTTACGACCACACGTTTTCTCGCCGATTCACACGTCTGTGTTGCGCAAACGTACCTCCCACTCCTCTAGTTTAGGGTACACAACTCGCTAAACTGACCCCCAGGCAACCCCAGCTAAAGGTAATTTAAATTATGCTTTTAGTTAAAGGTGAGTGAGCTAGTTCTCCTGTCTTTGCAGGGCATTGCTCGCCAACTAGATAAGCCAAGAATGTGCTGTCAAACAGACCCAAATCCTCCTCAGACTCCAGCTAAACTCGTTTAAGGACCCAGGCAGAAATGTGCAGCACGGATCCCAAAAGTAACTAAATGAATAAATTTAAGATTATTATTATTATTATTATTTTTTATCCCTTTCTCTCAGGAGAGAAGAAATTAAAAACCCTATCTATCGACACAATTGAGATAGACAAACTCACCCAAAAATTAGTTCTTTTGAGTCCCAGCGCCGGCGTCGTCCTCTCAGGCCTGTGATTCAGCCCTCTCGTCTCGAATTGTGGAGGAATAGGCTGGAAACAGGTGATGTTCCAGGTGGCCAAACACTGCTTCACACGACCCACGAAGACAGACCGCCAGGCGAAGGAGTAGTTCTTAGACGCCAAATTGTTGTGGCATTTCTGTGGAAAAGTACCAAGAAAATAGAGAGGTAAACAGAGTTTGTCGTTTCTCAATAGTTCGATCTTTATTTACTTGTGCACAGTAAATAAAACTTTCCCTGACAAAATCATCTCTCCCTTCCTGACTCCAGAACAATGACTGTAAAACATCCTTTTATAGACAGTCACATACATTGACACGTACGCACATTGTCACAATCAAATCAGCTCTAGTCAAAATGAAAACACCCCTCAAGGTTTTGACCCACGACTTGGGCCGGAGCTAAGATAATATTATATGATGCGTAGACATGACATTTGCAACTTTGATAGAAAGACATTTTTCCATTACACTCCTCAGATCCCTGGTTTCCCTGGTTCACGCTTCACTGACTCTTCTTCTCCGTATTAGAGACACAGATGTGGTGGTCTCATAAAGTTAAATAAGAAGAAATAAGAATCGAAATGACAGAACAGCACATTTTACATAATCGCGCTTTTGCTTTTGCGCAGTCGATCGTTTGTCCGTTTCTCTGCGATTAAACTGCTTGGACACGTTTCCTCGTTGTAACTCTGATCCGTCGCCTTCTTTCCGGCCCCCGGACCCAGCCCTGCCCCCCGACCCAGCCCCGCCAGCCCCAGCCCCCCCGCGCGGACGGGAAACGGCTCCAAACCGCAAAACAATGTGTGTGCCATTTCCTTTCTCGCGAAATGTCACATTTAAATGGCATTGTGCTTTTGTGCGCTCGCTTCCCCCCGTTTCGTCCCCCGGGGCCGCCTCCCCCCGCGCCCCGTTTCCCCCGTTCTCCGCGTTCTCCGCCCCCCGTCTCCGCGGCCTCCCCCGTTCTCCGCGCCTGCGCGCCTCCCCGTCTCTCCGCGCCTCCCCCGTTCTCCCCCTCCCCTTCTCGCGCCCCCGTTCCGCGCCTCCCCGTTCTCCGCCCTCCCCCCGTTCTCCGCGCCTCCCCCGTTCTCCGCGCCTCCCCCCGTCTTCCGCGCCTCCCCCGTTCTCGCGCCTCCCCGTTCTCCGCGCCTCCCCCCTCTCGCGCCTCCCCGTCCGCCCCCCCGTTCTCCGCGCCTCCCCGTTCTCCGCGCCTCCCGTTCTCCGGCCTCCCCGTTCTCCCGCTCCCCCGTTCTCCGGCTCCCCCGTTCCGCGCCTCCCCCGTTCTCGCGCTCCCCGTTCTCCGCGCCTCCCCCGTTCTCCGCGCCTCCCCCGTTCTCCGCGCCTCCCCCGTTCTCCGCGCCTCCCCCGTCCGCCTCCCCCGTTCCCGCCCCCGTTCTCCCCGTTCTCCGCGCCTCCCCCGTCTCCCGCCGCCTTCCCCCGTTCTCCGCGCCCCGTTCTTCCCGCCTCCCCCGTTCTCCGCGCCTCCCCCTCCGTCCCCTTCTCCGCGCCTCCCCGTTCCGCGCCTCCCTCCGCCGCGCTTCGTTCCCGCTACCCCTTCTCCGCGCCTCCCGTTCTCCGCGCCCCCGTTCTCCGCGCCTCCCCCGTTCCGCGCCTCCCCGTTCTCCGCGCCTCCCCCGTTCTCCGCGCCTCCCCCCTCCGCCGCGCCTCCCCCGTTCTCCGCGCCTCCCCCCGTTCTCCGCCGCCTCCCCCGTTCTCCGCGCCTCCCCGTTCTCCCGCCTCCCCGTTTCTCCGCGCCCCCCCCCTCCGGCCTCCCCCTCTCCGCCGCCTCCCCCCGTTCTCCGCGCCCCCCTCGTTCCTCCCCCGTTCTCCGCGCCTCCCCCGTTCTCCCCGCCTCCCCCGTTCTCCGCGCCTCCCCCCCCCGTCTCGCGCCTCCCCCGTTCTCGCGCCTCCCCCCGTTCTCCGCGCCTCCCCCCGTTCTCCGCGCCTCCCCCGTTCTCTCCGCGCCTCCCCCCGTTCCCCCCTCCCCCTTCTCCGCGCCTCCCCGTTTCCCGCCTTCCCCGTTCTCCGCGCCTCCCCCCGTTTCCGCGCTCCCCCGTCCTCCGCTCCCCGTTTCTCCGCCTCCCCCGTTTTCTCCCCGTTCTCGCGCCTCCCGTTTCTCCGCGCCTCCCCCGTTCTCCGCGCCTCCCCGTTCTCCGCCCTCCCCCGTTCTCCGGCCTCCCCCCGTTCTCGCGCCTCCCCCGTTCTCCGCGCCTCCCCCGTTTCCTTCCCCCGTTCTCGCGCCTCCCCCGTTTCCTCCCCTCCGCCCCTCCCCCGTTCTCCCCCCCCTCCGCGCCTCCCCCCGTATCCGCGCCTCCCCTTCTCCGCGCCCCCCGTTCTCCGCGCCCTCCCCCGCGCTCCTCCGCGTCCCGCGCCTCCCCCGTCTCCCTCAGTCGCGGCGGCGCTCGAGCTGCTCCGCGCTGTTTTAATTACTCTATTTGTTCGTAATTAGTTCCCCATCATTTCCTGTAAGGCCTTTTCAGTGTTCAGGCCTGAGGAGAGCGAGCGAGAGAGACAAACACCAGAGCGTGAAGAGGTCCATGAACTTGTGCCTCTGGAGATCTTTCATTTGATCCTCGAACATCTTCACGTGTCGTTGGATTCCAGAGCCGTTTGAAGAACACTTCTGATGATTAAAGACAAACGAACCATCTCTTCCTTATATGGTGGTAATCCTGTCATCTGTAAGACGTGGGAGGAGCCTGTCCTTTCAGGCCGGTGGCCCCTGGACTGCAGAACGCCCCGTCCTCGGCCCCCGTGTGGCAGACTCCACACATTTCTAAATCTTGTCCTGTTCCGTGATCTTGTTGTACTTTGTGATTTCGTCCGTGAAAGGTGCCGTTGTGTCTCCCCCTGGTGGTCACGGCGGATTACACCTTTGTCCTGAGGGTGGGTCCTCCCCTCGAACTGGGCTGGCACCGGACCTGCCGATGCTCTGAGACCTTTGAGCTCATCGTGCTTCAACGGTCTCTCGGGGACAAATAAAGTTATATTGATGAATTGATCCATTGAGAACATTGAGCCCGATGAAGCTACGAATCCATAATTGACTTTGCGTCGTTTCAGCTCAAACATCTCAGAACAGTGTCTGAACCCGAGCACCAGCACTGCACCAAAGCCGTCTCTCTGCCCTGGATGTCTCTCCCTGACGGCGTCGTGCTCCCCTCTGCGCTAACACCTGCTCAGTTTCACCTTGATCAGTGTTTTCTAATGGGCCCCGAAGACAAATGGAGCCTCTTCACCGCCGGCTCGAGCCAAAATGGCCGCCCACCCGCTTCGCTCTGCTCCAACTGCTCAGTTTAGAGACTAATGACTGCGAGAAACTGCACCGAGGAGACGCGGGAGGAGGGGGAGGAGAGGGGGGGGGAGAGAGAGAGGGAGGAGAGGAGGGAGAGAGAGAGAGGAGGAGGGGAGGAGAGGAGAGGAAGGAAGAGGGGAGGAGGAGGAGGAGGAGAGAGAGGGGAAGGAAGAGGGGAGAGGAGGATGAGAGAAGGAGGAGGAGAGAGGAGAGAGAGAGAAGGAGGAGAGGGAGGGGAGGAAGAGGGGAGGAGGAGGGGGGGAGAGAGAAGGAGGAGGAGAGAGGGGGAGGGAGAGAAGGAGGAGAGCGGAGGAGGAGGCGAGAGGGGAGGGGGGAGAGATAAGAGGAGGAGCTGCAGAGTAAATACTGTATCATGTTATTTATGATAGAATTATTCATTCATTCATTCATTCTACTTTCGTTCTAGTCCATAAAAAAAGAAGGACAAAATGGAATATTGAAAATGTCAGAACACAATAATGGAGAAGGCGCAATGACGCCACAGTAACAGCAGGGGGAGCAATAAAAGCAGAAAGATCCTCTATCATTGTTATTACATCGCCCGACGTATCGACATATCGACATATCGACATATCGATATATCGATATATCGATATGTCGACACATCCCTGTTCCAATGAAACGTCTCCATTCGCTCTGTTTCTCTCCGTTTCTCTCTGTTTCTCTTCGTTTCTCTTTGTTTCTCTTCGTTTCTCTCCGTTTCTCTTCGTCTTTCTCCATTTCTCTGCTTGTTCTCCCTGTGTTTCCTCACAAACTGCGTCTTCATCCTTCATCCATAATGCAGGGCTCCACCGAATCCTCCCTGCGTTACAAGAGCTTTATTATCGAGGCCGCGGCTCATGCTGGGACGACCCACTGTTTAACATCTCCTTTAGAGCTCCAGCGGAAGTTTGGAGGGTGAAAACTAAATCAAAGGAAATGTATTTGCAAAGTTCAGAGAAAGTGGAGAAACTATTTAATGCGCAGACATTTCAAGCTTCAAAACTCCTGCAAAGCGCGGCAGCAAAAAGCACAAAATGAGCTGTTTACCCAGACCCGGTCCCTGGACGGGTTCAGCCTCAGACCCGGTCCTGGACGCGTTCACCTCAGACCCGGTCCTGTCGGGTTCATCTCAGACCCGGTCCTGGTCGGGTTCAGCTCTCAGACCCTGTCCTGGTCGGGTTCAGCCTCAGACCGCGGGGTCAGACTGGTCGGGTTCATCCCCAGACCCGGTCCTGATCCTGGACGGGTTCAGCCTCAGACCCTGTCCTGGTCGGGTTCATCCCCAGACCCGGTCCTGGACGGGTTCAGCCTCAGACCCTGTCCTGGTCGGGTTCAGCCTCAGACCCGGTCCTGGTCGGGTTCATCCCCAGACCCGGTCCTGGTCGGGTTCAGCTTCAGACCCGGTCCTGGTCGGGTTCAGCCTCAGACCCGGTCCTGGTCCTGTAACCTTTAGTCGGAGGTTAAAGTGACAGGACTTGATTTGTGGATAAAATATAAGGGACCGTTCCACGCCAATCAAGTCACAGTTTAAATAAACCGCACATGGATAAACACATGAATCCAGCACATGGATCCAACACATGAATCCAACACATGATCCATCCAACACATGAATCAATCCGCCTTTGAGGTCACAAATCTGGGAAATTTTAAAGCGAGTGTTTTTGTGAGGCTCAGAAAATGAGCAGAGAAGACGAGCTCGCAAACAGGACTCATGAAACAAGAGCGGATGAAGCTCGAAACAGCTCCAGCATTGATTTTGACGAGAGAAGACTGTCAAAAGAGAAAAAGGTACATTTAGCTAGCTTAATATCTGTCCTTTCAAATGGCGTCTCTCTCTCTCTCTCTCTTTCTTCTCAGTCCCTGGAGTTCTCCTTGTAAACCCTTGAAGGCAGCTCCGAGGCCCCCCTGTGTTCCCGCGAGAGAACAGCAGCCTCTTCAGCTGGATCAGAACTCCAGCCTCAAAACGTCTGATAACAGCGACGTGCTTCAGATAGACAGACGCGCCAAGAGATACAAAGCAGCGGCGCGAGAGGAGATCGTGTCGCGGCGGCACAGAGTTTATCCACAAACACATCGCTCTTCGCCGCCGACGCCTCTGAAGTGACACCAGATTTCAGGACTTTGTGGAGGTATCAAAATCTGACAACAAAACTGAAAGTATGGGCTCTGCTGGAGCGGCGGAGGCTGGGCCGGAACAGTCTCCCTCGACAAAGACAGCAGAGGCTCACGTCCATTTGAGTCTACTTTCTTCATTATTAATGGTCCGAGGTTGAGCCAAAAGACACATTCATAAAACATTCCCCTGATGTGCTGATGCTGTTTGCGTCTGCTCAAACAGACCTGACCAAGGCCACACGAGGCGGAAAGTCAAAGCGCATGACGATGACAAACATTTACAGGAGAGGTCGCGTCGTCGCACAAGCAGCAATAAAGGTAGTTGTAAGAAAACCCATGAGGGGGCGTCGTCGTGATGCGAGGGGAAAACATAATGCTTTCACGCTCGAAAATGTGCCGAATTTTAAATTGAAAGGAGAGGGGACGAAGAGTGGGAAAATGTATGTGCATCACAATGGAGGACCACGAAGTCAAAGTTTTGTTGTAAAAATGTGTCATGTTTCTTCGTGTCAAAGTGCCCATTACTTACAGACTGTTGGAGACACTGTGGCAGCAGGAGGCAAACCACGTGTTCTGGGACTGTCCTGTAGCTTAAAAATATTGGCCTGAAATCAACAAAGAGCTGCAAACATCACCGTCTCACTCAATCTCAGAACCATGTATTTGGGCCTCAGGACTCCGGACGTGGACACAATAAATGGATACCTTTGGAACATACTCGTGGCAGCAGGGAAAAAAAGGCCATCACAATTCAATTTGCTTTTGTTTCCCACCAAAAAATGGAGGACACAAACTGAGCGGACTGGACGTTCAAGGACTGGACCAGCATCGTCATGGACATACGGGAAAAAATGCATCATAATAACAATAATAATAATAATAATAATAATAATAATCACAATAATAATCACAATAATAATAATAATAATAATAATAATAATAATAACAATAATAATATTTAAAATAATAATAATAATAATAATAATCACAATAATAATAATAATAATAACAATAATAATAATAATAACAATAATAATAATAATAATAATAATAATATATAATAATAATAATAATAATAATAACAATAATAACAATAATAATAACAATAACAATAATAATAATAATAATAATAATAATAATAATAATAATAAATCACATTTGGACTTAATTTGAAAATGAATATATTTGACAGACTCTGGACTAAATGGGACAATTACTTTGGACTTGGGGCACCTTGGTTTGATTCAATTTAATTAGGATGGTTTTTTTGGTCTTTCTTCTGCTCGCAATGTTTTCCTCCTGCTCCTTTCCATGTTTTTTGGTGTTTATGTTAAGTTTTTTATTTGAGCACATTTGACTTCTCTCGTGTCACGGCTGTTCTCGGGGTCTGGCCGTGACACATCGGGGCTCGTTCAGACCGTGGAGTTACGAAGGTCAGAACATCTTTTGGAGAGTCGTTTCTCCTCGGATGGACCCAGAACTCAGGTCAGGTCAGAGCAGCACTCGTGATCGCTCTGAGTGACACGCTAAACATGACCCCCTTCAAGTCCCTCAATCTTCTCCAAAACCGATCAATCGAAACGCAGCTTTTGTCCGTTGAACTTGCTGCCCTGGAGTCGCGGGCGAATACTCAGGCCTCTCCGCAGACCGCATCACAGATCTCAATCCCTCCTCACGTCTCCTCTTCGTCCCTTTCCGTCTTTGTCCGAAAAGAATGACCATCCGCCTCGTCGTCGACCGCGTCCATGGCTCATCGGCCTCGCACCGGGAGACGGGCCGCTCCATCAGAGGATTATCCAGGAACGAGAGACTCAAGCTGGCCCTCGAAAGCGGTGACACGCAGTGGGAGACGAGTTATTGAATTCAGAGGTCAAAGCGATGTCTCCAGCAATATCTGCAGCGATTAGACCACCGCCAGAGGCGACGAGGGGTGACAGAGCGTTGTTTTTTTAAAAGAAAGGGTTTGTTTTGGGGGAAGGTAAAGAATGGATGCAGCTGATCACGCTGAGATCAAAGTGTTTGTTGAGTTATCGGTTGATTCTCCTTCTGCAGATGAATGCAAATCATTGTTGTGGTACGTTCAAGCCAAATCACATGCTTTTAGCGCAGAAGGTTTAACATCTTTGTCTGAACAAACTGTGGACTTGAGAGTTCTGTCTGGGAAATACACGGTTGACACAAGCAGTATCCCCAGTGTTTGTGCTCAAACCCCACTGAAAGATGGAAAAGGGAGCTGCTACGTTGACCGTGTCCTGTGTGCGCGGGTCTTACGGTGGTCCCTCAGGAGGGTTCAGGTCTTTGGCTGCTTCACCATCACCACGTCACGAAGCGCCTGAATGGTTGACGCGTACAAATAATGAAAAAGTAACGAGGAGCTCAGATTGTATAGAGCAGGGGTTCTCAAACCGGGGGTCGCTATATGATTTCAGGGGTCCTCGTATGATTTTAATTTGGATGCAACAGTCTCAAACGAGGCTTCCAGTGCAGTGGTAAATGTAGTTTTTTTGGCCGACCAAATTATTGTTTCTGAAAATAAACTCAAACATTCGATTTAAGGCCACGTTATCATTTTGAGAGTAGCCTATTTTGAGTGTTTAGGGGTCGCGATGGCAAACGGTGGTTACCATGGGGGTCCCGAGGTTGAGGGGCATGGAGTGGCGCTCTGTGGTGCGCCGTGTTCTTTTTAGTGTCTATTTTCGCTGGACATCGCAGCCCTCCTCAGCCATCTTCAGCCCTCCTCAGCCCTCCTCATTCCTCTTCAGCCTTCCTCAACCCTCCTTTGCCCTCCTCAGCCCTCCTCATTGCTCCTCAGCCCTCCTCAGCCCTCCTCATTGCTCCTCAGCCCTCCTTTTCCCTCCTTTTCCCTCCTTTACCCTTTGACCTGGGTTAGGGTTTACCTGGAGCGAGGATGATGATGATTATAGCCAAGTGTTGACCGTTTTTGGCTTCAACGCGGACAACAGACTGTGACGTGGATTTACGCACAGCACGCAGACTTTGCGTGATCGGGGGGATATGAGGGCCACTCTGGACCTTCAGTCCTTTAACTGTGAGCCGTTACACTGCTTTGTTTGGGTCAATGTGGGCTTCTGTTAAAGCAGGTGCTGTTTGTGCAGAATGCTCAGTCTGAACACCTGCGCTGTAACGTCTGCGCTGGGCATTTATTGACTCATTGACGAGATTCATTTAAAGCCAAGGCAAAACTCCCGTCTGCTTGAGACTCCAGCCAAGTCTGAGGCAGAACGCGGGGGAACGTTTTCTTAAAAGGCAGATGGTGTGAAAACCTAGTTCATCATTAAACAGTTAAATTATGCCAGGCACGTGCGCGAAACTTCATTAAAATGTAAAATGTGGTTACCGCGGTTGAGCCCGATCATAGCCGCCTACAGACCGCTATAGAGACAGCCCTAACAACATGTCCATGAAGACAAGAAGGTGAGAGTGGATGGAAGAAGACTTATGAAACCAGCACACAACAGACCACACCATGATTACTGAGAGCCACTGCACACAGACCCTCCTCGCTCTCTCTTGTCTACTCTCACTCTTTCCTCACAGTAAATAAAGCCCTCTAACCTCAGTCTTTTAGCTCGCGGTTCAGTTCATTTTCTTTGGACGAGAGAGTGGCCTTACTGTCCCAAACCTGTGACCTCTCCATCCATCACCGACACAGCGCTCAGTCGTGTCTCCCTCATTCACCGGAACTCAGAGCTGAGGTGGTCCTGGCTCAGAACGCCTTAATGTGTCCCAGAGAAACCTGCGGACCGTGAACTCACAGAGGGGCGGGAGGGAGGCGAGGGGGGGGGGGGGGGGGGGGGGAGCGAGAGGGAGAGAGAGGTCAGGTTTTTACAGGATCATAAGACAAACGAAACAGATGAGGGATTCTTTGGAGTAAAAGACGGAGAACTCTGAAGATTTACAGAGATCAGGACTGTGTCTGCTGTATTATTATCTATAACAACAAGTTATAAATATATAATATATATATATATTATATATATATATTATATATATATTATATATATTATATATAATATTATTATATTATATATATATAAAATTGCAACATTGATCAAGAACGACATTATAAAAGAATCAAACACTTAAGTCTAGTTAAAAGTGTGGAAAATACAACTTTGGGAGGAACGTGGTTAAAAAGCTTTGAAAAGTCAATCGAGCAGAACCTCCTCGCTGTGAGGTCACAAGTTCCACCTTTAGGATTCAGAGGTCACAGTTCAGCCTCTTTAGTGTGGAAAGGATTTTTCATTCTTTGAGCCTTATGCTTCAGATTACATACGTTACCAGCGTTGCCCAACCTTATGAACAAAAAGACATAATGATCAAACAAAAAAACAGAACAGTTGAACTAGCTAACAGGACGAAACACCAATAACAAACAACACGTGCTAACGATAATGCTAACGATGCTAACAGGACGGAACACCAATAACAAACAACACATGCTAACGTTATGCTCACGTGCTAACAGACGGACACCAATAACAAACAACAGGTGAACGTAATGCTAAACGATGCTAACAGGAGAACACCAATAACAAACAACAGGTGCTAACATAATGCTAATGATGCTAACAGGACGGAACACCAATAACAAACAACACAAGCTTAACGTTATGCTCACAGTTGCTAACAGGACGGAACACAATAACAAACAAGCACGTGCTAACACATGCTCGGTGGCTAACAGCGGAACACCTACTAACAAACAAACGGTGCTAGTGAATGCGACTACGGGATTGCTAACAGGACGGAACACAATAACAAAAAACACGTGCTAACCATTATGCTCACGGTGCTAACAGGAGGAACACAATAACAAACAACACGTGCTAAGACCAATGCTCACCGGTGCTAACAAGGACGGAACATCCAATACAAACAAGACGTGCTAAATACTGCTAACGGATGCTAACAGGACGGAACACCAATAACAAACAACCACATGCTTAACATAATGCTAAAGATGCTAAAGGACGGAACACCATAACAAACAACACTGCTAACAAATGCTAACGATGCTAACAGGACGGAACACACAATAACAACAACACATGCTAAGTTATGCTCACGGTGCTACAGGACGAGAACACAATATAAAACAACAGGTGCTAACGTAATGCTAATCTACAGGCTAACAGCACACAATAACAAACAACACATGCTAACGTTATGCTCACGGTGAATAACAGCACGGAATCACAATAACAAACAACACGTGCTAAGACAATGCTCACGGTGCTAACAGACGGAACACTATAAACAAACAACAGTGCTAACTTAATGCTAACGATGCTAACAGGACGGAACACCAATAACAACAACAACGTGCTAACATAATGCTAACGATGCTAACAGGACGGAACACCAATAACAAACACATGCTAACGTAATGCTAACGATGCTAAAAGGACGGAACACAATAACAACAACACATGCTAACGTTATGCCACTGGTGCTAACAGGACGGAAAACACCAATAACAAACAACAGGTGCTAACGTAATGCTAACGATGCCTACAGGAGGAACACCAATAACAAACACAGTGCTAACATAATGCTAATGATGCTAAAGGACGGAACACCAAAACAAACAACACATGCTAACGTTATGCTCACAGTGCTAACAGGACGGAAACACAATAACAGACAACACGTGCTAAGACAATGCTCACGTGCTAACAGGACGGAACACCTATAACAAACAACAGGTGCTAACGTAATGCTAACGATGCTAACAGGACGGAACACCAATAACAAACAACACGTGCTAACATAATGCTCACGGTGCTAACAGGACGGAACACCAATAACAAACACACGTGCTAACATAATGCTAAAGATGCTAACAGGACGGAACACCAAATAACAAACAAGCACGTGCTAACATACTGCTAACGATGCTAACAGGACGGAACACCAATAACAAACAACACATGCTAACATAATGCTAACGATGTAAAAGGACGGAACAACCAATACAAAACAACAGTGCTAACATAATGGCTAACGTGCTAACAGGACGGAACACCAATACAAAACAACACATGCTAACGTTATCTCACGGTGCTAACAGGACGGAAACAACCAATAATAAACAACGGTGCTAACGTAATGCTAACTATGCTAACAGGCGGAACACACAATAACAAACAACACATGCTACGTTATGCTCACGGTGCTAACCAGGACGGAACACCAATAACAAACAACACGTGCTAAGACAATGCTCACGGTGCTAACAGGAGGAACACCTATAACAAACAACTAGGTGCTAACTTAATTGCTAACGATGCTAACCAGGACGGAACACAATAACAAACAACACGTGCTAACATAATGCTAACGATGCTAACAGGACGGAACACCAATAACAAACACATGCTAACGTAATGCTAACGATGCTAACAGGACGGAACACCAATGACAAACAACACGTGCTAACATAATGCTCACGGTGCTAACAGGACGGAACACCAATAACAAACAACACGTGCTAACATAATGCTAACGGCTGCTGGATGAAGTGAGATTCAGGCTGATTTTTGAGGAGTTTGTTTTTTGTCGAGAGAACGAGGTCAAAAGTCAAGTCGTCTCTGGGTTTAAGTGGAAAATAAGCGGGGAAAGAAACGTGCCGGGCGAGTGCAGAGGCGGGCACTTTCTTTCGAGGTCGGAGGTTAAATACGTGGGAGGACTGTCGAGTCGGCGTGAGTGAGAGACGAGGGAGAGACTGTTCAACTCAATCATATTTCAGCACAAACGAGGGCCCTGCCGAGAATGATAAAGAACTACGGTGGAATTTCAATTGTCGAAATGCAGATGTTTGACCTGGTTTGTGGTTGATATCTGGGTTAATATGGGTCAACTGTATGGTTACTGCGCCCATTCACATGAAACAAAAACTGGCACTGGCAAAAAATACTCTTTTTTGCATGGGACGTTCCAGAGTATGACATTACACTTATCTAGCTCCATGGAAACGTGGAATACAACTTTACTTGGGATTGTTCCGACGTAAGTGTTCGTATGAAGATAAAACATCATCGAACTCACGTCTCCTGAAAGTCCCAACACTCAAAGTTCAGAGGTTCTGGACCGCCCATGTCCACGTTACGTTTTTATAGCTTTTATAGATGTGCGTGTGTGTATTTATTGTACTGTGTGTAATACGTATACACACTTTATGAACAATAACATTACAGAGGTATTTGGTCTTAATCATGGCCCTGTTCAGAGACCAAAATAGTTCTTATATTGCTCTTATTTTTGTGGTGTTTTTGTTTGGACATTTCTTTGTAGAACGTCTTGATGGATCAAGTTTGGCGCGTGGAGCTCGGCAGGTGCAGGCGTCTGTGATGAAGGGACGGACTGATTTGTTACAGTGAAAACATCTTGCCTGAAGTCAACACGTAGTTCATAAGAAAGTCACGCATTTCCCAGCGGTGTTATAGGAGAACATGTGTGTGTGACCTCTGACCTCGGGGCGTGTTTCTGCTCATGAACAGAACATTATCATGAACCTCATTGATCCGACAGAGAGAGAGGGAGGAGAGGGAGGGGAGGGAGGAAGGAGAGGGAGGGATGGAGGGAGAGGGAGGAGAGAGAGGGAGGAGAGAGAGGGAGGAGAGGGAGAAGGAGAGGGAGGGATGGAGGGAGAGAGAGGAGAGAGAGGGAGGAGAGGGAGGGATGGAGGGAGAGGGAGAGAGGGAGGAGAGAGGGAGGAGAGAGGAGAAGGGGAGAGGGAGGGAGGGAGGGAGGAGGAGGGGAGAGAGGAGGAGAGGAAGGGAGGGAGAGAGGGAGAGAGGGAGGGGAGAGGAAGGAGAGGGAGGAGAGGAAGGGAGAGGGAGGGGAGGGAGGGAAGGAGAAGGAGGAAGGGAGAAGGAGGAAAGAGGGGAAGGAAGAGAGGGAGAGGAGAGGGAGGGAGAGGGAGGAGAGGGAGGAGAGAGGGGAGGAGGAGGGAGGAGGGAGGAGGGATGGAGGGGAGAGGGAGGGAAGAAGAGAGGGAGGAGAGAGAGGGAGGAGAGGGAGGAGGGAGGAAGGAAGGGAGGGATGGAGGGAGGGGGAGGAAGGGAGGGAGAGAGAGAGAGGAGGAGAGAGGGAGGGAGAGAGAGGGGAGAGGGAGGGGGAGGAGAGGGAGGGAGGAAGAGAGGGAGGAGGGAGGGAGAGGGAGGAGAGAGAGGGAGGAGAGGGAGGAGAAAGGGAGGGAGGGAGGAGGAGAGGAGGAGAGGGAGAGAGAAGGGAGGAGGGAGGGAAGGGAGGGAGAGATGAGAGAGGAGAGGAGGGAGGAAGGAGAGGGAGCACGAGGGAGAGGAGGAGGGAGAGAGGAGGAGAGAGAGGGAGGGAGGAGGAGGAGAGGGGAGGGAGGGAGGGAGGGGGGAAGAGAGGGAGGAGAGAGGGAGGGGAGGAGGAAGGAGAGGGAGGATGGAGGGGAGAGGAGAGGAGAGGGAGGGAGAGAGAGGGAGGAGGAAGGAGAGGAGGGAGAGGTAAGGGAATGAGAAAGGGAGGAGAGAGAGAGGAGGAGGAGAGAGGGAGGAGAGGAGAGGAAGGAGGGAGGGATGGAGGGAGAGGGGAGGAAAGGAGGAGAGGGGAGAGGGAGGAGGGAAGGGAGGAGGAGGGAGGGAGAGGAGGGAGGGAAGGGAGGGAGAGAGGAGAGGGAGGGGGAGGGAGGAGGAGGAGAGAGGAGAGAGAGAGAGAGGGAGGAGGGAGGAGAAGGGAGGGAGGGATGAGGAGGAGGGAGGGGGAGAGGGGAGAGGAAGGAGGAGGAGAGGAGAAGGGAGGAGAGGAGGAGAGGGAGGAAGGAGAGAGGAGGGAGAGGAGGAGGAGGGAAGCAAGGAGAGGGAGGAGGGAAGGGAGGAGAGGGAGGGGAGGGAGGAGGAGAGGAGGAGAGAGAGAGGGAGTGAGAGGAGGGAGGAGGAGAGGGGAAGGAGGAGAGAAGAGGGAGGGAGGAAGAGAGAGTAGAGAGAGAGGCGAGAGAGGGAGAGGGAGGAAGGAGAGAGAGAGAGGAGGACGAGGGAGGAGGAAGGAGAGGAGGGGAGGGAGAGGGAGGGAGGAGGAGAGGAGGAGAGAAGAGGAGGAGAGGAGGGGAGGAGGAAGGAGGGGAGGAGGAGGAGGGAGAGGGAGGAGGAGGGAAGGAGAGGAGAGAGAGGAGGAGGGGGGAGAGGAGGAGGAAGGAGAGGGAGGGAGGGGAGGAGAGGAGGAGGAGGGGAAAGAGAAGGGAGGGGAGGAGGGAAGGAGGAGAGGAGGAGGGGGGAGAGGGAGGAGAAGAGAGGAGAGGAGAGAGGAGGAGAGGAGAGGGAGGGAGAGGAGAGAGGAGGAGAGAGAGAGGGAGGAGAGGGAGGAGAGGGAGAGAGAGGAGGAGAGGAGGGACATATAGATATATATATATATATATATATATATATATATATATATATATATATATATATATATATATATATATATATATATGTATATATATATATATATATTGGCAGACGTCTAGGGGAAGTTAAGAATCCCTGGGTAAAGTCTGTGCTCACGTTAAGCTTTTGCCCGAAGTTTTAAGTCAAACTGACCTGAGATTTAAGATTTTATAATTGTTTTTCACCAGTAAAAGAAAATGAAATGAAAAACGTTGATATTTTGAAGGAATCAAGAGTTATTATGATCAAGAAATTAAACAAAGCAACAGCAATTCTAACCCTTTGACTGAAATCTTTATTGAAGCTTATGAATCAGAACTTAGAAGGGGAATAAAATCTAAAGTGTATCAATGTATTCATGACTTGGACACAATAGATGGATACTTCTGGAACAGACTCTGGGCAGTGGGGAAGAGGCCACCGCCGTCACAATGGGCTCAACCCGGAAAACGAGGGGCTCGACCTTCTTTTCCTTAACGCCACTCACAGAAGCGCCACTCTGGAGCCGCTGTGTGGCGAGGCCCGGCGCCGGCGCCGGGCGGGTCGGTCCGACTCGCGTAAACGCTTCCGCCGCGCAAAGTGCTCATGCTTCAGCTCAAAAGCAGCTCTGCGTCCGCTCGCGCTCCATCTCCTTTTTAATCGTCCCGTTTCTGCCGCCTAATGTCTGCTCCTTTCTTTCATTTGAGAAGTTTTAATTAAGAAACGCAGCGCTTACATAACGCTGGAGGAAGAGGAAACGGTTCGGTGCGAATGAGCGAGGCGAAGATTAGAGCTGCAGTCTGCGCTTTATCACCCGGCAACATCATGACATTAACCACGGGCTTTATGGAGTCGTATTATCCCAGATTAGCTCTTATTACGGGCACATTTACTGACTCCAGCGCCACTTCGAGACCCTCCAAACACCAGCAGCATCTGATCAGTATTATACTGTTTCCATAAAGTATCCACTTTATTTAGAGCCGAGGTTTGAACGGACCCTTGCACATGACGTCAGCATGAGCTGCTGCGAGGTCGTCAGCATGAGCTGCTGTGAGGTCGTCAGCATGAGCTGCTGCGACGTCGTCAGCATGAGCTGCTGCGACGTCGTCAGCATGAGCTGCTGTGAGGTCGTCAGCATGAGCTGCTGCGACGTCGTCAGCATGAGCTGCTGTGAGGTCGTCAGCATGAGCTGCTGTGAGGTCGTCAGCATGAGCTGCTGCGAGGTCGAGCTGCTGTGAGGTCGTCAGCATGAGCTGCTGCGACGTCGTCAGCATGAGCTGCTGCGAGGTCGAGCTGCTGCGAGGTCGTCAGCATGAGCTGCCTGCCGACGGTCGTCAGCATGAGCATGCTGCGAGGTCGTCAGCTGAGCTTGCTGTGAGTCGTCAGTGAGCTGCTGCGGGTTCGTCAGCATGGCTGCTGTGAGGTCGTCAGCATGAGCTGCTGCAGAGTTCAGTCAGCATGAGCTGCTGGAGGTCGTCAGCGATGAGCTGCTGTGAGGTCGTCATCATGAGCGTGGTCTGCTGAGCGTCAGGCGTCAGCATGCAGACTGCTGCGAGGTCGTAGCATGAGCCTGGCTGATGTGAGGTGTCAGCATGAGCTGATGCGGGTGTCAGCTGAGCTGCTGCTAGGTCGTCAGCATGAGCTGGCTGGAGTTGTCCTGAGCTCTAGTGTAGATAGCCTGTGAGGTGTCAGCCAATGAGCTCTGTGAGGTCGTCAGCATGAGTCTGCTGCGAAAAGTCGTCAGCATGAGCTGCTGGACGTCGTCAGCTGAGCTGCTGGTGACGTCGTCAGCATGAAGCTGCTGCGACTCGTCAGCATGAAGCTGCTTAGTGTAGTGTCTGCTGTGAGATCGTCATCAGAGTTGCTGCGAGTGAGCTTGCTGTGAGGTCGTCAGCATGAGCATGCTGTCGAGTCGTTCAGCATGAGCTGCGCGAGGTCGAGCTGCATGTTGAGGTCGTTCAGCATAGCTGCTGCGAGCTCAGACATGAGCTCTGGGCTAGCTGAAGTGGGGAGGTGTCAGATGACTGCTCGGGTCGTAGCGAGCTTGTGCGAGTCGTCAGCATGAGCTGCTGCGAGCGTCGTCAGCATGAGCTGCTGCGAGGTCGTCAGCATGAGCTGCTGCGAGGTCGTCAGCATGAGCTGCTGCGAGGTCGTCAGCATGAGCTGCTGTGAGGTCGTCAGCATGAGCTGCTGCGAGGTCGTCAGCATGAGCTGCTGTGAGGTCGTCAGCATGAGCTGCTGTGAGGTCGTCAGCATGAGCTCCTGTGAGGTCGTCAGCATGAGCTGCTGTGAGGTCGTCAGCATGAGCTGCTGTGAAGCTAACTGGAGGCACTGCTCGAACACAACCTGAAATATACAATAAATAAATCCTTTTTTGGCCATGACGCCTTCAGGATCCTTTGTGCAAGATGAAGTCACATGACCATCTGACCAGTGATTAAGACTAGACCAATCACAGAACAGCACTGTGATCTGGGCGGTGCCAAAGGTAAAGCGCCAAAACAAACACACAAAATCACAACATGACAGACTTTAGCTCAGGGGTGTCCAAACTATGGCCCGAGGGCCAAAAGTGGCTTGCTCCTAAATTGGTCCAAACAACCAAAAGTTGTACATTTTACTGTAACATTGTAAAGCTGAGTCGTGGCCCCCCGCCCCGAATATGTTTCAAAACGTGTCCCTCTGTGAAAAAAGTTTGGACACCTCTGGTTTAGCCTGTTTTTGCATCAAGACAAACTACTACGACAAATATTATGCATTATCACTCTTGTAATTGGACATGCTAATGTAGACAACGTGCTAATGTAAGACAACGTGCTAATGTAGACAACGTGCTAATGTAGACAACGTGCTAATGTAAGACAACGTGCTAATGTGAGACAACATGCTAATGTAAGACAACGTGCTAATGTAAGACAACGTGCTAATGTAGACAACGTGCTAATGTAAGACAACGTGCTAATGTGAGACAACATGCTAATGTAAGACAACATGCTAATGTAAGACAATGTGCTAATGTCAGACAACATGCTAATGTAAGACAATGTGCTAATGTAAGACAACGTGCTAATGTGAGACAACATGCTAATGTAAGACAATGTGCTAATGTCAGGCAACATGCTAATGTGAGACAATGTGCTAATGTAAGGCAACATGCTAATGTAAGACAACGTGCTAATGTAAGACAACGTGCTAATGTAGACAACGTGCTAACGTAGACAACGTGCTAATGTAGACAACGTGCTAATGTAGACAACGTGCTAATGTAAGACAACGTGCTAATGTGAGACAACATGCTAATCTAAGACAACATGCTAATGTAAGACAACGTGCTAATGTAAGACAACGTGCTAATGTAAGACATGCTAATGTAAGACAACGTGCTAATGTGAGACAGTGTGCTAATGTAAGACATGCTAATGTAAGACAATGTGCTAATGTGAGACAATGTGCTAATGTTAGACAACATGCTAATGTAAGACAATGTGCTAACGTAAGGCAACATGCTAACGTAAGGCAACATGCTAATGTAAGACAACATGCTAATGTAAGACAACATGCTAATGTAAGAAAATGTGCTAATGTAAGACAATGTGCTAATGTTGACAATGTGCTGTGATGATCAGAGCAGAAGATCTCAGATCTCGACACACTTTCAGAACATGTTTTTGACGCTCGGAGGTGATTTTCTGTTTCTGAGGGATAAACGAGTCCTTTAATGTGCGTCTGAACGACACATTTGCACTTTTCTCTAAACTGGATCTTATCAAAGTCGGATTTCTTGGCCTATTTTTGCTGAGACACTTTGACCAATCAGGTTGGAGTATTCCAGGTTGTGTCTGACCAGGATCCAGACTCAGACCTGGTCCACGGCCCCAGATCCAGACTCAGACCTGGTCCACGGCCCCAGATCCGGACTCAGGCCTGGTCCACGGCCCCAGATCCGGACTCAGACCTGGACCACGGCCCCAGATCCGGACTCAGGCCTGGTCCACGCCGGGATCCGGACTCAGGCCTGTCCTGGTGCTCAGATCCGGACTCAGGCCTCGTCCGCCCGATCTGACTCAGGCCTGTCCACGGTCCCAGATCCGACTCAGACCTGGTTCACGCCCCGGGATCTGGCTCAGACCTGTCACGCGGCCCCAGATCTGACTTCAGGCTGGTCCTCAGCCCCCAGATCCGGACTCAAATCTGGTCCAGGAGACACTGTGGGCCTAAACCTCACATGTTTGGGTTAACTTGTTTTGTTCGTTCCAGGTCGTCGTTTGAGACATTTGGACTTTTGATGTCTTCGCGGCATCACTTGACTGAAATGGACGCAGAGGTCAGGACCAGACGATGTCGTCATAGATAGATAATGTGCCGCAGCAGTTAAAGTGACGTAAGGTCGAGTCCAACCTCCCTCATCATTTTCTCTCTCTCACAGTCTGTCTTCTGCTCCCCCTCTCTCCCATCTCCCTCTCCCCTCTACCTCTCTTCTCCCTCTCTTATCTCTCCCTCTCTCCACTCCCCTCTTCTCTCACCCTCATATCTCCCTCTTCTCTCCCCCTCTCCTCTCTCCTCTCTTCTCTTCTCTCCTACCCCCTCTCTCTCCCTTCTCTCGTCCCCTCTTCTCCCTCTCAGCCAATGTAACAACAGACTCAGTATTTTCTTTCTCTTCTATTATTAATTTTTTTTGTTATTTATATTCTCTCCCCTCTCTCTCTCCTCCCTTCTCCTCTCTCTCCTCCCTCTCTCTCCCTCTCTCTCTCCCCCTCTCCTTCCTCCCTCTCTCCTCTCTCTTCTCCCCTCTCTCGTCTCCTCTCTCCGGTCTCTCTCCCCCTACTCTCTCTTCCACCCTTCTCCTCTCTCTCCTCCCTCTCTCTCTCCTCTCTCTCACGCTCTCTCCCTCTCTCTCTCCTCTCCCCTTTTACCTCTCCCTCTCGATCTCTCCCCTACTTATCTCTCCCCATCCTCTCTCCCTCTCTCCCACCCCCCCTTCCTCTCTTCTTTCTTTTCTCTCCTTCGCCTCTCTCTCTCTACCACTCTCTCTCCCTCTCTTTACTCCCCTCTCCTCCGCCCTCTAAACATATCCCTCTCTCTCTCTCCCTCTCCCTCTCTCTTCTCCCCTCTCTTCTCTCTCTCTCGTCCTCCTCTCTCTCCTCTTCTCCCCTCTCTCTCCCTCTCTCCTCTCCTCTCTCCCTTCTCTCTCCCTTCTTCTCTCCACCTCTTCTCTTTTTCCTTCTTCCCTCTTCTCCCTCTCCTCCCTCCTCTCCCTCTCTCTCCCCTCTCCTCTCCTCTCTCCCCTTTACCTCTCTCCTCCCTCTCCTCTCTCTCTCCCCTCTCTCTCTCCTCTCTCCTCTTCCCCTCTCTCTCTCTCGTCTCTCTCTCCTCCCCTTCCTCTCTCTCTCCCCTCCTCTCTCCTCCTCTCTCTCCCTCTCCTTCCTCCCTTCCTCTTCTCTCTCCCCTCTCTCTCCTCCTCTTCTCTCTCCCCTCTCTCTCTCTCCCTCTCCCTCTCATCTCCCCTCTCTCTCTCTCCTCTTCTCTCTCCCCTCTCTCTCTCCCTCTCTCTCTCCCTCTCTCTCCCCTCTCTCTCTCTCCTCTCTCTCTCCCTCTCCTCTCCTCTCTCTCTGTCCCTCTCTCTCTCTCTCTCTCCTCTCTCTCTCCCCTCTCTCTCTCCTCTTCTCTCTCTCCCCTCTCTCTCTCCTCTCTCTCTCCCTCTCTCTCTCTCTCTCCTCTCTCTCTCCCCTCTCCTCCTCCTCCCTCTCCCCCTCTCTCTCATCCTCCTCTCCCTCTCTCTCTCTCCCTCTCTCCTCTCCTCTCTCCTCTCTCTCTCCCCTCTCTCTCCTCCCTCTCTCTCTCTTCTCCTCTCTCCCTCTCTCCTTCTCTGTGTCTGTCGAGTGTGGGGGCGAGCTGCTGCTGCATGCTGCTGCTGCTGCTATGCTGCTTGTCTACGTGACAGGACTGAAAATCATACCAGGAAACCTACAGCACATGAGAGAGAGAGAGAGAAGAGAAGAAATGGAGAGAGAGAAGGAATGAGACAGCGACGAGAGAGAGAGAAGAGGGGGGGAGGGGCAGGGGAAGAGAGAGAGAGATAAAGATGGAGTGAGAGAGAGAGGAAAGATAGAGAGAGGGGGAAGGATGGAAGCGGGAGGGGAAGAGAGAAATAGAAAAGGAAGGAAGAGGCAGATGAGGGTGATGTAGGGAAGAGAGGAAAAGAGAGAGGGGGGATAAGAGGAAGGGGACAGCGAGGGAGATGAAGAGAGAGGGAGAAAGGGAAGCCAGAGCTGAGGGAGAAAAGAAAAAGTAAAGGGGGAGAGAGAAAGACAGGATGAGGAGGGGAGAGAAAGTAGTAAGAAAAAAGAAAAACATTGTGAGGAATGAGAGAGGGGAAGAGAAGAGAGAAAAGGGGGAAGAGAAAGGAGGGAGGAAAGAGAAAAAAGGGAGAGACGGACAGAGGAAGAGTGAGAGATGAAAGTGGGAGGGGTGAAGAGAAAGCTCGAGACAGAGTGAGAGAGGGAGGAGAAAAGGGAAGAGAGAGAAAGAGAGGGGGAAGGATGAAGAATGAGAGATGAACGAGGGAAGTAGGAGAGAGAGGGAGAGACATGAGTGAGGAGGTTCCCCCGTGTGCACATCTGGCCCCGTTTGGCTTCCTCTGCTCTCAGTGAAAAATGTGTTTTTTTTACGTCATTTGAAGTTCTAAAACACAAGCTGCCACAGTAAAAGTACTCGAAAGCACGTTTGAAGTTCAATAAAATACAAACAAATGCATACTTCAAGTCCTTTAATAAATACATATATCGTGTCGTGTTTCCTGCGGCGGCCGGAGCCAAAATGGCGGCGAGCGGCAGGAAAAAACAGTTGCTTTGGATCAATATAAAGTGGTTAAATGGAGAATGTGACACGTTATTGGCTGAACGTACAGTGACCTGTTCAAACCTGCTCCGACGCCCCCTGTCTCCCGGGAGGTCCATTACATCTGGAGCCGTCGGCGTCCCGGTGTTACAGAACCTGGCGCGGTGGACAAAAGGTAGAAGTAAATATCAGGAGGCGTCGGGGGAACGAAGCAGATGGAGATTAGGTGTTTGTTTTGAACCCATAAGTCTCTGGGAGATGTGAAGAGGACAGGAGTGAAGAGGAGGGAGGACAGAAGTGAAGAGGAGGGAGGACAGAAGTGAAGAGGAGGGAGGACAAGAGTGAAGAGGAGGGAGGACAGGAGTGAAGAGGAGGAACAACAGGAGTGAAGAGGAGGGAGGACAGAAGTGAAGAGGAGGGAGGACAGAAGTGAAGAGGAGGGAGGACAGGAGTGAAGAGGAGGGAGGACAGAAGTGAAGAGGAGGGAGGACAGAAGTTGAAGAGAGGACGGACAGAAGTGAAGAGGAGGAGGAGAGAAGGAAGAGGAGGGAGACCAGAGTGAAAGAGGAGGGAGGACAAGAGTGAAAGAGAGGAGGACAGGAGGAAGGGAAGAACAACAGGAAGTGAAGAGGAGGAAGAGGACAGACAGTAAGAGGAGGCGAGGCAGAAGCTGAAAGAGGAGGCGAGGACACAGGTGAAAGAGGAGGGACAAGATGAAGAGGGAGGACAACAGAGTGAAGAGGAGGGAGGACAGGAGTGAAGAGGAGGTGAGGACAGTTAGTGAAGAGGAGGGAGGACAGAAGTAGAAGAGGAGGTGAGGAAAGAAGTAAAGAGGAGGGAGACAGGTTAGGACAGAGTGAAGAGGAGGGAGACAAGAGTGAAGAGGAGAGGAAAACAGGAATGAAGAGGAGGGAGACAGGAGTGAAGAGAGGGAGGACAAGTGAAGAGGAGGGAGGACAAGATTGAGAGGAGAGAGACAGACAGGAAGAGGAGGAACAACAGGAATGAAGAGGAGCTGAGGTGGAGTGAAGAGGAGGGAGGACAGAAGTGAAGAGGAGGAGGACAGAGTGAAGAGGCGAGACAGGAGTGAAGAGGAGGAACAACAGGAGTGAAGGGAGGGAACAGAAGTGAAGAGAGGAGAGACAAGAGTGCACAAAGAGGAGAGGACAGGAGGGAACGAGGAGGAGAGGGACAGGAGTGAAGAGAGGGAGGAAGAAGTGAAGAGGAAGCGAGTACAGAAGTGAGAGAGAACAACAGGAGTGAGAGGGAGGATAGGACAGAGTGAAGAGGAGACAACAGGGTGAAGAGAAGAACAGCAGATGGAAAGGGAGGAGGACAGAGTGAAGAGGGGAGGACAGAAGTAAGAGGAGGAGACAAGATGAAGAGGAGAACAACAGGAGGAAGAGGAAGGGAACAGAGTGAAGAGGAGGAGAGAGACAGGAGTGAAGAGGAGGAACACAGTAGTGAAGAGGGGGAGCAGGTGAAGAGGAGAACAACAGAGTGAAGAAGGAGACAGGAGTGAAGAGGAGGAGGACGAAGTGAGAGGAGGGAGACAACGAGTGGAAGCGAGAAACAACAGGGGAAGAGGAGGAGGACAGGAGTGAAGAGGAGGGGACAGGAGGAAGAGGGGGACAACAGAGTGAAGAGGAGGGAGGGACGGATGTGAAAGAGGGAGGACAAGAGTGAGAGTGGTGGACAAGAGTTGCGAGGAAACAGAGGGAAGGAAGGAACAACGAGTGAAAGAGAGGTGAGCAGGGATGAAGAGAAGAACATACCAGGAGTGGAAAGAGAGTGGGGGACGAGAAGAGGAGGCAAAGAGGAAGGAGGAGAGGAGACGTGAAGAGGAGGGAGGACATAGAGTGAAGAGGAGGGAAACAACAGGAGTGAAGAGGAGGAGAGGACAGGAGTGAAGAGGAGGGAGAGACAGGAGTGAAGAGGAGGACAACAGGAGTAAAGAGGAGGAACAACAGGAGTGAAGAGGAGGGAAGACAGTGTGAAGAGGACGGTGACAGGAGGAAGAGGAGGAACAACAGGAAGTGGAAGAGGAGGGAGGACAGAGTGAAGAGGAGGGAGGACAGGATGAAGAGGAGGTGAAGACAGAGGTGAAAGGAGGAACAACAGGTTGAAGCAGGGAGCGAGACAAGACGGAAGAGGAAGAACAACAGGCTAATAGGAAGGAGGACAGGAGTGAAGGAGGAACAACGGAGTGAAAGAGAGGAGGACAGAGTAAAGGGAGGAACCACAAGGAGTGAAGAGGAGGAGACGAACAGGAGTGAAGAGGAGGAGGACAGGAGTGTAAAGACAGGAGGGAGGACAAGAGTTGAAAGAGGAGGATACAACAGGAGTGAAGAGGAAGGAGACAGATGAAGAGGAGGGGGACAGGAGTTGAAAGGAGGAGCACAGGAGTGAAGAGGAGGAAAAACAGGAGTGAAGATGAGGACAACAGGAGTGATGAGGAGGCAGGAGGCCAGGAGTAAGGAAGGAGTGAAGAGGGACAGGAGTGAAAGAGGAAGGAGGACAACGAGTGAAGAGGACGGTACAACAGGAGTGAAGAGGAGGGACAACGAGAAGGAGAGACAAAGAGGCAAGGAAGCGAGGACAGAGTGAAGAGGAGGTAAACAGCCATGAAGAGGAACAACAGGAGTAAAGAGGAGGAACAACAGGAGTGAAGAGGAAGGAGGACAGGAGTGAAGAGGAGGGAGAACAGGAGTGAAGAGGAGGAACAACAGGAGTGAAGAGGATGGAGGACAGGAGTGAAGAGGAGGGAGGACAAGAGTGAAGAGGAGGAACAACAGGAGTGAAGAGGAGGAATATTAGGAGTGAAGAGGAGGGAGGACAGGAGTGAAGAGGAGGTACAACAGGAATGAAGAGGAGGTACAACAGGAGTGAAGAGGAGGTACAACAGGAGTGAAGAGAAGGAACGTCAGGAGTGAAGAGGAGGAACAACTGAAGTGAAGAGGAGGAACATCAGGAGTGAAGAGGAGGGACATCAGGAGTGAAGAGGAGAATTATATATGTTCAAGTGAATTATATTTTCGTGCATAAATATACCTCATAATAATCATCCTCTGGACCAGAACAGTATTTCTCGCCCTAGATCCCGCCCCTTTAATGTCCATGAGGGATCCACCCATACCTGAGCCCCTTCTGAAGACCTCCGTGAAGTGGGCCCCTCGTCAAACACACATCCAACCGTTTGTGCTGCGTTTGAGCTGCAAAAAAGTTTGTGTTGCGTTTTCTGAGACATTAACGATTCTTTTATAGGTCGAGTTAGGGTCACCCGGCCCCCCAAACCGGCCCGAAATGGTGTCAATCATTAGTGCTTTGTTTTTGTCGTTTTGGTTTTGTAAATAAGAGCAGTTTCAAGACCAAAGTAAACAAACTTACTTCAAGTCAAAGATGTGAACACGAGCCACAAAGTCAGTGTGCGTTTAGTCCACCTGATGCTGAATGTCTCTGCGCTCGCGACTCCGGCAGACCCTCAGCATGAGCCCGCGACAGTCACGAAAGCCTGCGACAGTCACGTGACTTAAACTGTCACTTTACAGCCCAAAGTAACATTAGCACGCCTGAAGCAAGATAGCTTTTGTTTGTTTCCCCATGGTAATTCCCTCTGCTGCCAGTAGATGGAGTGGTATAACACACATCCTGATGCGGGAACGCCCGAGAGAGAAAATAACGTGAGGCTTTCACCACATTGTATTTTAAGCTCTCAAACGTGCCACGCAGAAGCAAAGTTCTGCCGCTCGTGCCAGTGAGTGCCCCGAGCCCACGCGCCACAGGAAGTGTTTCACGTCAGCGCGTGAGCTCCGTGATTCTGACGCGCCGCGTGTTGATCTTTTGTACATCGTGTTCATTTTCACTGGAACAAACGAATCAATTGATTGATGATCCCCTTCTCCTCCTCGCGCCTGATTCCCATCACGCCCCCTCCTCCCGTCCCCTCCTCCCGCGTGCGCGCGTCTGCCGCTCATCCCTCGCTCCCGCGCCGCGCCGCTCCGCTCCCGCTCCGGTCCGCGCCGTCTCTCCGCCGTTCACCGTCGAGCCCCAGTCCCTGCTCGTCTGCGCGCGGGTCGGACCGTACACGCCTGCTTCGTGCGCGGCTTTTACTCTCACGCCTGCTCCGTTCGCTCGCGGCTCCCACGGTAAGTCACCCACGCGCGTCCTGTTGTTTCCCCGGTGGGTGTGTGTGCGCGTGCGTGCGTGCGTGCGTGTGCGTGTGTGTGTGTGTCACGCCGCTTGGATCCCGGCCAGCGGTGGCACATGGATCCGCTGCTGCTGCTGGTTCTCTGCTGTTCTTCTAGTGGTTCTCTGCTGGTTCTCAGGTGGTTCTCTGGTGCCGCTCTGATGCTGCTCTGCTGGTTCTCTGCTGGTTCTTCTGGTGGTTCTCTGCTGGTTCTTCTGGTGCTTCTCTGGTGGTTCTCTGGTGCCGCTTTGGTGCTTTTCTGGTGGTTCTCTGGTGGTTCTCTGGTGCTTCTCTGGTGCTTCTCTGGTGTTGCTCTGCTGGTTCTCTGGTGCGTCTCTGGTGCATCTCTGGTGCGTCTCCGGAGTGCGGACGTGCGGCTCCGGGTCACGTTTACGCGCGTCTTACCCGGCGCTGTCTCGGACTCGCGGATGGAGTCGGTTTTCCGGGGCTGCATCGTAAATCCCACCTTGCGCGGCTGCACGTGTGGAAGCGGCGCTATGGGCGGGACCGCCGCCAGCGCGTCCGGAGATGGTCAGGAGATAAAGACCTGCGGGTCCGGTTGGTCTCGGTTCAGGCGTGAAGAGGACGCGGCTCTGCTGATGGTGTGAATGTGGAACCAGAGGCTTTACGTGTCACTGGGCTCGTGTTGCTCCGGACCAGATGGTTCAAGAGCTGAGCACCAGAAACAATGAAATGTTCCTAAAGCTTCATCCTGAAGCTGCGGCTGGACTCGACTCATCACAAACAAGTCGAGTCCATTCGGATCTGGTTCATGCAGACTTCCAACACAAATGACATATGTGTGTTTCCTGAATCCCAAATGCACAGCCGCGTTATTATGTCAAAGAGGCTGGAATAATGTGAAATGTTCCTCAATAAAACACTGAAATATTCTCCACTAGAACCTTCAGTCGCCATGCCAACCTTTATTTGGTTAAAGAGGTCATTAAAAAGTCTCAATGTTCAATACTAATAATCTTTTGAACCAAAGCAGAGCTCTTCAGTGACTGAAAGGATGAAGATGAGAGTGATTATGATGATGAGGATGATTGTGATGATGAGGATGAAGATGATGAGGAATATGATGATGATGATTGTTATTATGATGAGGATGATGTGGATGATTGTGATTATGATGAGGATGCAGATGAGGAAGATGATGATGACAATGATGATGAAGATGATGATGATTGTTATTATGATAAGGATGCAGATGAGGAAGATGATGATGACAATGATGAGGAATAGGATGATGATGATTGTGATTATGATGATGATGATGATGATTGTGATGATGATTGTTATTATGATAAGGATGCAGATGAGGAAGATGATGATGACAATGATGATGAAGATGATGATGATGATTGTGATTATGACGATGAAGATGATGATGAGAATGATTATGATTATGATAAGGATGAAGATAAGGAAGCTGATGATGACAATGATGATGATTATGATGATGATTGTTATTATGATAAGGATGCAGATGAGGAAGATGATGATGGCAATGATGAGGAATAGGATGATGATGATTGTGATTATGATAATGAGGAAGATGATGATTATGATGATGATTGTTATTATGATAAGGATGCAGATGAGGAAGATGACACTGATGATGACAATGATGATGAAGATGATGGTATGTGACAAGTGTCTCCCGTGTCCTGCAGGTGTCACTAACCTGAGCGTGTCTAAATCTGTGTTCAAAAGAATCAACGCGCTGGAGACGTGGTTCAGAGGAATTCTGGCGCCAAAAGAGCGTTAGGATAATTAAATTGGGGGGAAACGGAGTGTGCTCGGACGGGGAGGAGGAGTGGTCGTGAGGAGGTGGTCCGCGCCGCAAAGGGAGAGAGGGGAGGGGAGGGGGGCGGGGGAGAGGGGAGGGACGCCGCCTACACCAGCGTCGCGTCGTTGATTTATGGTCCCTCCAATGCGCACTGACGCACACGCGGCTCCGCGGGTCTCCCCTCTCTCCCCCCGCCACACCCCCGTCCCGCGGCACGTATCTCTGTGTCCGTGTGTGTGTCCGTGTGTGTGCGCGGGCCCCGGTGGGCTCTCACGGAGGGTTTACCGTGTGGAGTCCGAGTCTGCGGTCGGTGGCGCGGAGCCAGCGGCTGGCGGCCCCTGATTGATTGGTCCGTGGAGCCCGGGACATGTTTATTTTTACGCAGAGAGCAAAGTCATCCCGTGTCCCGGTTTAGCCTCTGGCCTCTTCGTCAGTGTGGTCCCGGAGCCCCCGGAGCCCCCGGAGCCCCCGGAGGCTGAGGCGTGTTAAGAAAGATGGCTCCGTGTGTTAACGTGCTCTTCATGTGAACTTCATTCATTGTTTCTTATGAATCCTGCTTTTGTTTTGATGTGGAGAGCAAATCATGGAACTCACTCCACCAGCCTTTATGTGGCCAGTGGAGACATGGACACGGCAGCCAAGCTTCCATCAGTTTGCCCCAGGGCAGGTGTGGCACAGGACTGACTGCCTTTATTTGCCCTGGTCTTGTGTGATTCTGGTGCCTTTGTTTCCGGAGACTTTTCATCCTCAAATCAGAAAGTTCTGACGTCGAAACGCGTCAGAGAAACAGTGGCGAGAACTCCAACGTGGAGTTTCTAAGTTCTACTGAGCATGTAACAGGCTCCGCCCCTCCACTGGACTCCGCCCCTCCACTGGACGACATTAGAGTCTCTGCATTTTCTTAAAAAGAGCATCCTCGTCTCCTCGCGTCCTCATTAGACTCCTTGTTCGGTCACGTGACGAGATATAGCAGTTGTGAAATGTCCTCACGTCTGCTCTTGTGGGTGGAGCTTCAGGCGGGTCTTCTGCTCTTGTGGGTGGAGCTTCAGGTGGGTCGTCTGCTCTTGTGGGTGGAGCTTCAGGCTGATCTTCTGCTCTTGTGGGTGGAGCTTCACGTTGATCTTCTGCTCTTGTGGGTGGAGCTTCAGGTGGGCCTTCTGCTGCTCTCCGTTCAAAGCCCCCGTGTCCGAGCTGTGCACAAACAGTCGTTGCTACGGCGACCGCTCTTCAGACGCTGGTTGTGTCTAATCAGCCTCACTTCATTTCCATTGAGATGTGAGGGCCACACCAGGGGCCGTGGTGCAGGGGCACGAGGGTCCACTGGAGAAAAGCAGGTGGCACATCTAAAGTCACATGTGCCTTGAGTCCTTGAACGACCGTCACAGTTTAGACTCACTTTTAGACCGGGTTTAGATCGGGAAAAGCCGGATTGAAACGGCGAGCCCGAAGGTGGTCCGCGGTCTGAGAAGAGGAACTCCTCGTGTCGCACCACCGCCGGCGAACGGTGAACGCGGCGAATCACAGAGCGGCGTGCGACCGCGAGACCAACGACGGGGTCAGACCATGGTGTTATTTAGGAAGAAGGGCGTGTTTCCGTTTCCGTGGAGTCTGAACTTGCTGGTTTAACCCACAGTTCCCTGGATTTGAAAGCGAAAAGTGCAACGTGTTTGAGACGTTCGGACTCTGTGGAGGAGGAGCCGTAGGAGGAGCCGTAGGAGGAGCCGTGACTCAGAGCCCGTGGCTTCTGCCGAGCGGCTCTGAACCAAACCGGTTTCACCAGAACACGTGTGTGGCGCTTCAGGCCGGAGGAACGGGGCCGTGGGGGGGGTTCTGAACACACCCGGAACATCGGCAGTTTGACTTCCTGCTCGGACGCGTTCTGCAGATTGGGACGCGCTGAGATGTATTTCGATCACTTCTGCCTGGAAACCGTCCTGGAAACCAAACGCCTCTCATTTACATATTAAGAATCGAGTTTATTTTGTGGAATGATTAAACTTGTATTTTTCCTTCTCAAACTGTTACTGGGCCGATGTACTTGTACTTTTGTATCCTAGTAGTCCAGAAAACATTCACATCTGGATCAATCTGGCACAATTAAGGGTTAAATTGACTTCCAGAGGAGATTTGCTATGGCAACCGTCAACCGTGCAGCGAGTAAAGGAAAGCTCCAGCCACAATAAGAAAAGGCTCGAGTAGATTTACTGTGAGTACAAATATCAGTACTGCTCCCCTTTGTGTGTATTGTTCAGTTACTTTGGTGTTGTGTTTTGTGTGGTCCCTCCACCCTCCTGGGCAGCAGGGGGCGATCTGCTCCGGTCCAGCTCAGGCTGTAGATGATTCCATCGACACAAACCACCAAGAAGAACGAGTACTCAAGGCTGGGATTGGATTTGTGTTTGAACGATAGATTCAGCTGTGTCATGTGACCCCCACAGGGCGGGACCCCTGATAATGGCCCATTGAAACTTAACTGAGACATTCTATTGTTTTATAGATTTGTTTCATACTTCACACCTCGTTCTCTCTATGACCAGCCCTTTTCTCTCTTCTCCCTTTTGTTCTCTCGACTATCGTTCTCCTCTCCCTCATTCTGTCTCGTCGCTCCTCTTCTCTCTCTCTCTTCCTCCATGTTCTCTCTCTCTTTCTCTCTCTTCTCTCTCTTCTCCTTCTACTCTTGCATCACTATCTTCTTCCTCTCTTCTCCCTCTTCTCTCTCTCTTCTCTCTCTCTTCTCCCTCTTCTCTCTTCTCTCTTCCTCCCTCTTCTTCCCTCTTCTCTCTCTTCTCTCTCTCTTCTCTCCCTCTTCTCTCTCTCTTCTCTCTTCTCTCCCTCTTCCCTCTTCTCTCTCTCTTCCTCCCTCTTCTCTCTCTCTTCTCTCTCTCTTCTCTCTCTCTTCTCTCCTCTTCCTCTCTTCTCTCTCTCTCTTCTCTCCCTCTTCTCTCTTCTCCCTTTCCTCCCTCTTCTCTCTCTCTTCTCTTCTCTTCTTTCTTCTCCCTCTTCTCTCTCTCTCTCCCTCTCCCTCTCTCTTCTCTCTCTTCTTCTCTTCTCCTTTCTCTCACTCTCTCTCCCTCTCTCTCCCTCTTCTCTTCTTCTCTCTCTTCTTTCTCTCTCTTCTCTCTCTCTTCTCTCTCTCTCCCCCTCTTCTTCCCTCTTCACTCTCTTCTCTCTCCCTCTTCTCTCTCTCTCTCTCTCTCTTCCCCCTCTTCTCCCTCTCTTCTCTCTCTCTTCTCTCCCTCTTCTCTGTCTCTTCTCTCTCTCTTCTCTCCCTCTTCCCTCTCTCTCTCTCTTCCTCTTCTCTCTCTCTCCCTCTTCTCTCTCTCTCCCTCTTCTCCCTCTCTCTCTTCTCCTCTCTTCTCTCTCTCTTCTCTCTCTCTCCCTCTTCTCTCTCACTCCCTCTTCTCCTCTCTTCTCTCTCTCTCCCTCTTCTCCCTCTTCTCTCTCTCTCCCTCTCTTCTCTCTTCTCTCCCTCTTCTCTCCCTTCTCTCTCTCTCTCTTTCTCTCTCTTCTCTCTCTCTTCCTCCCTCTTCTCCCTCTTCACTCTCTTCTCTCTCCCTCTTCTCTCTCTTCTCTCTCTCTTCCTCCTCTCCCTCTCTTCTCTCTCTTTCTCTCCCTCTTCTCCTGTCTCTTCTCTCTCTCTTCTCTCTCCTCTTCCCTCTTCTCTCTCTTCCTCTTCTCTCTCTCTCCCTCTTCTCTCTCTCTCCCTCTTCTCTCTCTCTTCTCCTCTCTCTCTCTCTCCCCTCTTCTCTCTCTTCTTCTCTCTCTCCCTCTTCTCTCTCTCTCCCCTCTTCTCTCTCTCTTCTCTCTCTCTCCCTCTTCTCCTCTTCTCTCTCTTCCCTCTTCTCTCTCTCTTCTCTCCCTCTTCTCTCCTCTTTCTTTCCTCTTCTCTCCCTCTTCTCTCTCTCTTCTCTCTCCCTCTCTCTCTTCTCTCCTCTTCTCTCTCTCTCTCTCTTCTCTCTCTCTCTCTCTCTTCCTCTTCTCTCTCTCTCTCTCTCTCTCTCTCTCTCTTCTCTCCCTTCTCTCCCTCTTCTTCTCCCTCTTCTCTCCCTCTTCTCTCTTCTCTCTCTCTTCCTCCCTCTTCTCTCTCTCTTCTCTCTCTCTTCTCTCACTCTTCTCTCCCTCTTCTATCCCTCTTCTCTCTTCTCTCTCCCTTCTCTCTCTCTTCTCTCTCTCTTCTCTCTCTCTTTCTCCCTCTTCTCTCCCTCTTCTCTCTTCTCTCTTCTCTCTCTATCTCTTCTCTCTCTCTGTGGAGTCTGTGATAGCTGCCATTTTGAGTTGTCACTTCATCAACACGTCTCTTGTCTCCCTCGTGTCTGTTTGTGTCACATCAGATAAACACATGCCCCCCCTCGCCCCCCCCCTTCCTTGCAGGACCCGAAAAATGTTAAAGTTACTACTACTACTGCTGCTAACTACTACTACTACTACTACTACTACTAACTACTGCTACTGCTACTGCTACTGCTGCTGTCTTGTCAATAGCATTGATTGGCAGGCTCACAGTCTGTCCCGGGGCAGCTCTGCAGTGCCGACCCAAGCCTCCGGGGGGCTCCACCATGAGCAGTAGACACGTCTGCTGTGTTTGTTTTACCGACATCCAACAGCAATACAAAGATGGAGTTAGAAGGTGTGGCAGGGTTGTGTCAGAACTGGATCCTCTGATTCATTTGAATGTTTGAGCGTGTGCAAAGGCAAAGGTGCTCTTGGGCGCCCTCTGGTGGCTTTGGGGCCCTAAGCAGCCGTGTTGTCCGCTCACGTGATAGGGCCGATCAGCAGGTGTGGCGGGAATGGATAATGCAACGTAAAGCATCTTTGAGCGACCAAAAAGATATTCAAATCAAAAGCATTATTATTATTACTACTAATACTACTACTACTACTACTGATACTGCTACTACTACTACTACTACTACTGCTTCATACTGCTACTGCTAATACTGCTACTGCTACTGCTACTGCTACTGCTACTACTACTGCACACTGCTACTACTGCTACTACTGCTACTACTGCTACTACTGCTACTACTGCTACTTACTACTATACTACTGCCTAATACTACTTGCTACTGCTACTACCGCATACTACTACTGCTACCGCTACTACTACTACTACTACTGCTACTGCTACTGCTGCTTCTCCTTCGCTGTCTCTATTTGAATGTTTTTCCACTTTCCCATGAGCCAAAACAAAGATGTGAAAGTGTTTTAGAGTCGAGTGCGAGTCAGAGCGAAGTCAAAAATAAGTCTTGTTACAAATTGTGTCGAGCGCCAAGAGCAAAAGGAACAATCGAGACGATATTAGAAGTTTGTGATTCACAACATCAAACATTGTGTGGTCAATTTAGCTTGTTTCAAAAAATGCAGATGTTTGTCCTGGATGATGCCGCGGCGATTACTGGGCACGTTCCAGACCTACACACGACGCCAAAAATCAGATCCGACACACAAACGGGACTGAAAGGGTTCGGACACGCCCCTTTCTGTGGCCAGGGGAAGAAACGCAAAGAAAATCTGAGGAAACAGGAGCCTGGATGTCGTCACGGAGAAACAGCTCGTGTTGGTGTCGGAAGAGCCGACTCGTACATGGTTTTTAGATTAGAGAACGTGAAAGATGGATGAAGAAGGGGGACGAACGGGAAGAGAGCTGTGTCAGAGGAGGTGAGGTGAGAGGGGAATGAGACGAGGAAGTGAGTACATGGTGAGGGGAATGAGACGAGGAAGTTAGATGACACGGGAAGTAGAGAACGTGAGACGAAAGATGGATGAAGAAAGGGGAATGGACGAGGAGTGAGAGAATGAACGAGGAAGTGAGGGGAAATGAGAGGAAGTGATGGGAATGAGAAGAGGAAGGAAGAGAGCGAGGAAGTGAGGGGAATGAGACGAGGAAGTGAGGGGAATCAGAGGAGGTGAGACGAGGGGAATGAGACGAGGAAGTAGAGAGGAAGTGAGGGGAATGAGACGAGGAAGTGAGAGGAATGAGAGGAAGTGAGGGGAATGAGACGAGTGAAGAATGAGGAAGAAATAGACGAGGAAGTGAGGGGAATGAGACGAGGAAGTGAGGGGAATGAGACGAGGAAGTGAGGGGAAAGGAATGAGGACGAGGCAAGTGAGGGGATATGAGACGAGGAAGTGAGGGGAATGGCGAGGAAGGAGGGAATGAGACGAGGAAGTGAGAGGAATGAGACGAAGGGAGAGGCAAGTGAGACGAGGGGAGAATGAGACGAGAAGTGAGGGGAAGACGAGGTGAGAATGGACATGAGACGAGGAGGGGAATGACACGGGAAGTGAGGGAATGACACGGGGAGGGGAATGACACGAGGAAACGAGGAAGGACGGGAGGAGAAGACGGATGATGACAATTCGAAGGAGGAGGAATGAGAGAGGACGAGAGGTGAAGGAAGAGAGGTGAGGGAATGAGACGAGGAGAGATGAGGGAAGATCGAGGAAGTGAGGAGGAATGAGACGAGAAGTGGGGATAAACGAGGGGAGGGATGGACGAGGAAGTGAGGGGAAATGAGACAAAGGAAGCGAGAGGATGAGGAGGGAAGATGAGCACGAGGAGTGAGGGGAAATGAAGGTATAGTTGGAGTGAGACGAGGAAGTGAGGGGAATGAGTCGAGGAGTGTGGGAATGAGACCGAGGAAGTGAGGGGAATGAGGGGATAGAAGCGAGGAAGTGAGGGAATGAGACGAGGAAGTGAGGGAGAATGACACGAGGAAGTGAGGGGAATGAGGAAGTGAGGGAAATGAGACGAGGAAGTGAGAGGAAATGATGAGGAAGTGAGGGGAATGAGACGAGGAAGTGAAGGGAAATGAGACGAGGAAGTGAGAGGAAATGACGAGGAATGAGGGAAATGAGAAGAGAGTGAGAGAATGAGACGAGGGAATGAGCGAATGAGACGAGGAAGTCAGAAAGAAGTTTTTCAGGAAGAACGAGAGGAGGGCCATGAGGTCAGATGAGACAAAAGTAGTGAAAAACGCAGGAAGTGAGGGTCTCGAGCCTTAGGAGTGAGGGAAGAGACGAAGTGGAAGACGGGCAAGTGGAAAAAGACGAAGGAGAGAAGAGTGAAAGGGAGTGAGGAAAGGAGTGGGGCAATCGAGGAAGTGAGGAATGGAGACCGAAAGGAGAGGAGAGGGAAAGAGGAGGAAGAACGTGAGGGGAATGGACACGAGGAAGCGGAGGGGAATACAGAGAGGAAGTGAGAGGAATGAGTGGAATGCATTAGGATGACGAGGAAGTGAGTGGAATGAGAAGGGAAAGTGAGGGAATAGAGAGGAAGGGGATGCAGATGAGTGGGGATGAGACGAGAGTGAGGGGGATGAGGACGAGGAATGTGAGGGATGAGATGAAGGAATGAGGGAAATGAGACGAGGGAAGTGAGGGGAATGAGAGAGAAGTGAGAGGAAGAGACGAGGATGAGGGGAATGAGACAGAAGTGAGGGGATAGACGGAGAGTGAGAGGATGAGACGAGGACGTGAGAGGATGAGACGAGGAGTTGAGGGGAATGAGAGAGAAGTGAGGGGATGACACGAGGAAGGGAGGGGATGAGACGAGAAGTGAGGGGAATGAAGACGAGGAAGTTGAGTAGGATGAGAACGAGGCGTGAGGGGGGAAGAGACGAGGAAGTGGGGGAATGAGACGGACGTGAGAGGATGAGACGAGGAATGAGGGAATGAGACGAAGGAAGTGAGGGAATGAGAACGAGGAAGTGAGAGGAAATGAGAGGAATGAGGGGAATGAGAGAGAGGAGTGAGGGGAATGAGCGAGGAAGCGAGGGAAATGGAGACGAGGATGAAGGGAAATTAGACAGGAAGGAGAATGAGACGAGGAATGAGACGAGGAAGTGGAGGAATGAGCGAGGGAAGTGAGGGGAATAGACAGGAAGTGAGAGGAAATGAAGACGAGGAGTGAGGGGAATGAGACAGAGGAAGTGAGGGAAATGAAAGAGGAGTGAGAGGAAATGAGAAAGGAAGTTAGGGGAATGAGAGAGGAAGTGAAGGGAAATGAGAGAGGAAGTGAGAGGAATGAGAGAAGTGAGGGGAAATAGACGAGAAGGAGGGGAATGAGACGAGGAAGGAGGGATGAGAGAGGAAGTGAGGGGAATGAGGACGAGGAGTGAGGGATGAGACGAGGGAAGTGAGGGGAATGGAGAGGAGTGAGGGAATGAGGAGGATGAGGGGAATGGACGAGAAGTGAGAGGAATGAGACGAGGAAGTGAGGGAATGAAGACGAGAAGGAATGAGACAGGAGTGGGGGAATCAGACGAGGAAGTGAGGGGAATCAGCGAGGAAGTGAGTGGAAATGAGCGCAGGAAGAATGAGAGGAATGAGGGGAGGAGGAAGTGAGGGGAATGAGACGAGGAAGTGAGGGGAATGAGAACGAGGAATGGGGGAATGAGACGAGGAAGTGAGAGGAATGAGGAGAGAAGGAGGGGAATAGACGAGGAAGGGAGGGGATGAACGAGAAGTGAGGGAATGACACGAGAAGTGGGGGGAATTGACAACGAGGCGCATGAGGGGAATGAACGAGGAAGTGAGAGAGAATGAGACGAGAAGTGAGGGAATGAAGAGGAAGTGAGGAGAGACGAGGAAGGGGGGAATGACACGAGGAAATAAAATGGAGGGAATGAGACGAGGAAGTGAGAAGAATGAGACGAGGAGTGTGGAATGAGATGAGGAAGTGAGGGAAATGAGACGGACAAAAGTGAGGGAATGAGGACGAGGAAGTGAGAGGAATGAGACGAAATGAGTGGCGAAATGACGACGGATGAGGCGAGGCAGTGAGAGCGGAGAACGGAGTGAGAGAATGAGACGAGGAATAAGGAGAATGAGACGAGGAAGTGAGGGGAATGAGGACGAGAAGTGAGGAGGAATGACACGAGAGGGAAGGGGAAATGACCGAGGAAGTGAGAGGAAAATGAGACGAGGAAGTGAGAGGATGAACGAGGAAGTGAGGGAATGAGACGAGGAAGTGAGGGAATGAGACGGGAAGTAGAGAATGAGACGAGGAAGTGAGGAATGAACGAGGAAGTGAGGGGAATGAGACGAGGAAGTGAGGGGAATGAGAGGAAGTGAGGGAAATTGAGACGAGGAACGAGAGGAAATGAGACGAGGAAGTGAAGGGAATTAGACGAGGAAGGGGGAAATGAGACGAGGAAGTGAGGGATGAGACGAGAAGTGAGGGGACGAGGGAAGTGAGAGGAATGAGACGAGGAAGTGAGGGGAATGCAACGAGGAAGTGAGGGGAAATGAGAAGAGGAAGTGAGAGAAATGAGAAAAGGAAGTTAGGGAATGAGACGAGAAGTGAAGGAAATGAGACGAGGAAGGAGAGGAAATGAGAAAGGAGTTGGGGAATGAGACGAGGAGTGAGAATGAGACGGAAATGAGACGAAGGAAGTGAGGAATGAGACGAGGAAGTGAGGGGAATGAGACGAGGAAGTGAGGGAATGAGACCGAGGGAAGTGGAGGAGGATGAGACGAGGAAGTGAGGGGAATGAAGAGGAAGTGAGCGAGGAATGAGGACGAGGAAAGTGAGAGGAATGAGACGAGGAGTGAGAGGAATGAGACGAGAAGTTGAGGGAATGAGACGAAGAAGTGAGAGGAATGAGACGAGAAGTGAGTGAATGAGACGAGAGGAAGAGACGGGAAGTGACGAATCAGACGAGGAAGTGAGGGGAATCAGACGAGAAGAAGTGGAATCAACGAGGAAGTGGAGTGGAAATGAGACGAGGAAGTGAGAGAATGAGACGAGGAAGTGAGGGGAATGAGACGAGGAAGTGAAGGGGAATGAGACGAGGAAGTGAGGGGAATGGGTTTGTGGTGGTCCATATCCTCGTTTTCGCTTATCCGCGTAGTCGTGTTTTTAGGCCCATAAGGTGAACGTTTACCCGCGTTGCCATAGCGATGCGACTCTTCCAACCCAAGTATTGTAATCCTTGAAAGGTGAAATGTCCTCTTTTCGCACCGAGGGTGAAGCAGGCTGAAACAGGCAAGTGATGGACAGGACCTTTACATGAAGTTTGATTGAGTAAAAGTACTCGGCGATACTCCCGGCCCATGACCAAAGCGTGAGCCAAAACCTTCAGTTAAAGTGAGTCGACGCCTCCATGCAGAGCCGCGTGGGGTCTGCGGTTCCTCTCTGCTCCTCTCACTTCAGTGCCACGTCTTGGGTAATGTTTATTTTCACACTCCATTTGCACAACTGCACTTTAAAATCCACAGAGGTCCTTTTACGATAAACATGCAGCAAAGTGGGCCAAAACCACAGAGCGGCGGCGGCGGTGGCGGCGGCGGCGGGAGCAAAGCTAGCGAGGCAACGCAAACATCGGCGCTGCTCTACATTTTAGGGCATTCATCTCAGTGGAAAGTCGATTGGGATATTTTAGAGGAGCTTAAACTTTAAAACGAGGTACAACGCGCCCAAGTGGAACGTCTGCCGCATCGACAAGATCTTGGCCGAAACATCGTGTTCACGTTCAAGGAAATATGAAATCCACAAATGTCGAACCTTCTCATCAGTCGTGCAACGTTTAATCTCAGGGTTTAACGTCATTTTAACTGGCAACAAGCACTTAATCCACTTAGAGAGGCTTTTGTGCGGAAGACGACAAATCTGACCGGCCCCCAGGGTTTATCGATGTCACCACAACCCACAGCCAATACCAGCGTTAGACATCGACGACCGACCATTTTAAAGCCGCAGTTTCAGTTTAAGGGCCTGAAACTCGAACCTCCAGCAGCCGACAGTTCCAGCCGAGGCATCTTTGAGGACTTGAGACTTGCATTGTCTCTGGCAGTGACTCCGCCTCCACCTCCGTCGCTCTCGTTTCCCCCCTGTTCGACATAAAGCCGCCGCTGGCCGCTAGCGCGCTGACGAGCTGACAGGTAATTAGCGGCAGCGCGCTAGCTCCCGCCCGTCGGCGTGCTCTCGCATCCGCTCCGATAACACCTCGTCTCAGAGTCCGAGTCCCGGGCCGAGTCCACGGCTCATTTTGGAGATAAGAGCGTTTCTGGCTTTTCCTCCGACGTCTGAAGGTGGTTTAGGGCGTGTGACAGAAGGCGAGAGGGAGATAGATTTGGGTTCTAAATGTGGCGTTTGACGTTGGCTCATGCGACACTTGAAAATGTGCAGTCGAAATGCGGTGCTGGAACCAGTGACTTACACGACCCACCCTAAAGCTGAACTCTTAAACCATTTATTGATTTCATAATAAAGGCTTCACGTGCTGAGGACCTGTTTTCTGTCCCCGCACCCCGCTTCTCTCACCCGCCCACGCCCCTTTCCCCCCTCTCTGCTCCATTTGTTCTGCCACAAAACGCTTTTCTTCTTCCCGTTTGTGCATTTACATTTCGCTCGTCGCCTCCGGCTTCCAGATCGAGGAACGAGCGAGCGAGCAAAATCACAAAATAATCACAATGCAAATGTCAGAGGCGGATGTACGACAACAGAGAGCCGTGTGTTTGGAGCGCGAGCGGGGCGACCACGCGCTCCCGCCCGGCCGCCGATCCCAACCCTTTGTATATGACGCGGATGTGGACGTTTCTGCCGCTTTACGTGTAATTCTTACCTCGAATACACATGTTTTCTTCAGTGAGAGAACGTTCGACTGGACTGCAGGAGATAAAAGTAAAGAATCTGCAGATAAGAACACCCAGCGGCTGTTTCAAAGTTATAAAACCAATTCAGTGATCATATCTCTGAGTAAATGATAACAAAAACAGAACTGCGGTTGATAAATGGAGTAATAAACTGGTTTTTCACATGCCGCTTGTGTCGACGTGCTCCTTTAAACTCGCACGCGTAAACTTTCCACCAATCGTCTGATAAATCCATCCTGTCGCTCCTTTGAATGTTCACCGTTTCAGTGTTTTACCGGGCTCCGCGTGAAAGACGAGACTCGGGCGGGGCTGAGGCGGCAGATGGTTCCCCGAGGTTGGCGACGGTTAATCATCAGCCTCCTGGAATTACATTTGTATCCGGAGCCAGGCCGTAAAAGCGAGGCAAACAGCCAAACAAAATATATAACTTCTTTTACCTTCGCTGGTCCGAAGGGGGCCATGAGAGATGCGCGGGGGAGATGGCTCTCTTTCGGACCCCCAGAACACTTCAGCACGAGAAGATTGGACGAGAGAGAGCGCAGACTCGGGTAAAAACCAAACAGTAAAAAGTAGATAAAGATTCAACATAATAATTCCGCACCAAACGCTGACTTGATCTTGTGATTTCTGGTGTTGGTAACTTTATTTGTGGAGACGACAGACGCAAGCTAGCAAAGCACGTTAGCATTAGCCGTTTCGTGTTTGTCGACGCCCCAAAATGTGATATTTCCAGGTCGTAATGCGTCTGACGTGATCCATAAAGAGAGGTTCAAACGCGGCGTGGAGGCTTTGCACAGAAGGCAAAGACATGAGGCAAAACTGTTCCTGCGCACGCTTGCTTTAGCCACGCCCCTCACACATGAGTCGTGCTCAGTCATATTTTAGTTGATTTTGTTGCGTTATGTGGCGTTTTCGTCGCTTTAAGGCGTTTGTAGTTGCGTTTCTTTGTCCCATTTAGTCATTTTTGTTACTTTTAGCCACGCCCCTCGCACACACAAACTCGTAATTACTAAACGTCTTCTTGTGACTCGCTCAGATCGACCTCAGGAAGTATAATCCACAGCTGCACTGCCTGGATGGATCAAAATCATCGAATTCAGGTACAATTTGGATTCTAGATTATTACCAAAACTTTAGCCGTGTTTTCGAGGCATGCGGTTGCCACGGAAACACTAACCTCCTTCAGCAGAACACGAGACGTTCCAGAGTGAACGTGCGGACATGGGCCAGTCGAAACGTGGCGTTACTGTTCACATTAAACTGAACGCTCTGGCGCTGTCACACCTCGAACGTAAATAATATGTTAATGTTGTATGTAATAGTACTCTAGTACTCGCCCATAAGTAGTGTAATTACAATCTAAACTTAAAGTAAAAGTATTCTGACTCTGATTGGACCGTTTAAGTTTCAAAACACATTTAACGCAGACATTCCGTGTTCTGTAACTAAACGCACAGTATTGTTTCCCGCGCTGCCAAACGCTCTCTGTGAAGTATCGTCAAAGCGTTTGGCGTTGGGACTTGGACTCGGTTGGACTCGGTTGGACTCGGTTGGACTCGGTTGGACTCGGTTGGACTCGGTTCCCAACGGCGACGGTCTCTGAGTGACTTGTTTCTTCTCGTTTCTGCACACGACAAAGCCGACAATGACTCACGGAGTTTCTACAAGCGCTGATTTGAACTAAAGTCTCTTCTTCGCTCGTCTCTTTTGTTTCCCTGAATAATTGATTTGTCGTGTTGTTTTGTTGCGTTGGCGCCGGTTGCTCGTCCGTGCCTGGTTTCCTCGCTTCTGCTAAACGTGTGTAAAAGAACAATAAAAACAACAACAACAAAACGTCAGTCTGGTTTTTAACACGCCAGAGACAAGAGCTCCACTGCTCCACAAACTGCTTCTCGGACGCTCTCCTCGGACGTTCTCCTCTGACGCTCTCCTGACGCTCTCCTCTGATGTTCTCCTTTGACGTTCTCCTGACGCTCTCCTGACCTTCTCCTCGGACGTTCTCCTCTGACGTTCTCCTCTGACGCTCTCCTGACGCTCTCCTCTGACGCTCTCCTGACGTTCTCCTCTGACGCTCTCCTGTCGCTCTCCTCTGACATTCTCCTTTGATGTTCTCCTGACGCTCTCCTGACCTTCTCCTCGGACGTTCTCAGACGCTCTCCTGACGCTCTCTTGGACGTTCTCCTCTGACGTTCTCTCTGGACCACTCTCCTCTAACGTTCTCTGACGTTCTCCCTGAACGCTCTCCTCGGACGCTCTCCTGACACTCTCCTCTGACGTTCTCCTCTGATGTTCTCTCTGGACACTCTCCTCTGACGTTCTCCTCTGACGTTCTCCTCTGACGTTCTCCTCTGACGCTCTCCTCGGACGCTCTCCCGATGCTCTCCTCTGACGTTCTCCTCAGACGTTCTCCTTACTCCCTTCTCTGATGTTCTCCTTTGATGTTCTCCTGACGCTCTCCTCTGACGTTCTGCTCTGACACTCTCCACGGACGCTCTCCTGACGCTCTCCTGACACTCTCCTCTGACGTTCTCCTCTAACGTTCTCCTCTGATGTTCTCCTCTGACGCTCTCCTCGGATGCTCTCCCGATGCTCTCCTCTGACGTTCTCTGACGTTCTCCCCTGACGCTCTCCTCTGACGTTCTCCTTTGATGTTCTCCTGACGCTCTCCTGACCTTCTCCTCGGACGTTCTCCCCTGACGCTCTCCTCGGACACTCTCCTCGGACGTTCTCCTCTGACCTTCTCCTTGGACGTCCATCCTTTTCCACAGACCGAACGTTTTGCTTTGTTGAAAATCTATTTCTGTCGATTATAAACTCGTCATGTTTATATCAGAGACAAAAGCAGCACGAGTTTTATTTTGGACAGAAATGATGCAAACGTGACTTTTTCTCTCCTCACACATGTTCCATGAACCCAGACCAGAACCCAAAACACCCTGCGACGAGTTGGCCACTGTCCAGGGTGTACCCCGCCTATGGCCCAAAGGCACTGGGATAGGCTCCTGTCACCCGCGACCCCTGACGGGAACATGAATGAATGAATGAATGAATGAACTCCAAAAATCATCACAGACAGAGAGTGTTTCTGACTCACATCACCTTCATTACAACTGTGTGCTCACATTAGCATGTCGGCGCAAGCTAGCTTTTGTTTATTTCCCCATGGTAATTCCCTCTGCGGCCTGTAGATGCCGTGCTGTGTGGTTCTCAGTACGTACACTATTTCAACATCCGATGAAATAAAAACAGACGTCAAAGTAAAAGAACAAGCGACTTTAAAGGACAAAAATAACACAAACAATGCAGAATGTGTGTCCTTTAAAAGAGCCGTATGCGCCACCGCTCGAAGCCGCTCGAATCCATCTTTCTTTTCCGTCTGCGGCTCATTTCGACACAAATGGATGTTGTTGTTTGGCTCAGGAACCGAGGACATTTGTGGAAGTTATTCTCATCTCCGGAGCTCGAGTGTGAATCCGTCAAACAGAATATTCTCTTTGTGGCCGTGAATTCTGAACGCGGAGCTGTGTGTGTGCGACCGCATTAGCATTCCCGCGGCTGCATTAGCATTCCCGCGGCCGCATTAGCATTCCCGCGGCTGCGTTAGCGTCTGTGTGGTTATCAGCTCGTGTTGTGGGTGAGCGGTCGGTGGCTGCAGATGATCACAAACGTGCAGCTCCTCTGTCCGACGCGACGTGAATACTGAGCAGGAGGAGGAGCCAGTACGAGCAGGAGGAGGAGTCGATACGAGCAGGAGGAGGAGTCAATACGAGCCGAGTGTTGAGCGTTTACATTTGGATTTGACAAAAACACTGACAATGAGGTGAACCCGCTGTGAGGGACAGTTTCACAGTTCGGTGTGAGGTGTCGGGCTCGGTGTGAGGCTCGGTGTGAGGTGTCGGGCTCGTGAGGTGTCGGGTGACGCGTGTCGGCGGACTATCGGGTGTCGCACGGTGTCGGGCTCGGTTGAGGTGTCGGCTCGGTGTGAGGTTCGGGTCGGGCTCGTGCGTGAGGTGAGGTTCGGGCCTCGGTGTGAGGTGTCGGTGTGAGGTGTCGGTGTGAGGTGTCGGCTCGGTGTGAGGTGTCGGGCTCCTCGGTGTGGAGGTGTCCGGGCTCGGTGTGAAGGTGTCGGGTTCGAGTGTCGCAGTGGTGTCGGACCTAGTGTCTTGGGCTCACAGGCTGTGAAAGGTGTCGGGCTCAGCGGTGTGAGGCTCGGTGTGAGGTGTCCGGGCTCCGGTGTAGGTGTTGGGCTCCGGTGTGAGGGTGATCGCGGCTCAGGTGTGAGGTGTCGGTGTGAGGTGTCCGGTGTGAGGTGTCGGCTCGTGTGAGGTGTCGGGCTCTGGTGTGAGGTGTGTCGGGACTCGGTGTGTGACGGTGTCGGGCTCGTGTGAGTTGTCGGCTCGGTGTGAGGTGTCGGTGTGAGGTCGGGTCGGTGTGAGGTGTCGGGCTCGTGTGAGGGTGTCGGCTCTCGTGTCGGCTCGGTGTGAGGTGTCGGGCTGGGTGTGAGGTGTCGGGCTCGGTGTGAGGTTGGTCGGTGTGAAGGCGTGTGAGGTGTCGGGCTGGTGTGAGGTGTCGGGCTCGGTGTGAGGTGTCGGGCTCGGTGTGAGGTGTCGGGCTCGGTGTGGAGGTGTCGTGTGAGGCTCGTGTGAGGTGACCGGGGCCTCAGTGGGGTGAGGTGTGGGCTCGGTGTGGGGTGTCGGGCCTCGGTGTGAGGTGTCGGGCTCGTGTCGGCTTCGTGTGAGGTGCGGGCTGTGTGAAGGTGTCGGGCTCGGTGTGAGGTGTCGGGCTCTGGTGGTGAGGTGTCGGGCTCGGTGTGAAGGATGTCGGGACGGTGTGAGGTGTCGGTGTGAGGGTGGTCGGGCTCGGTGTGAGGTGTCGGGCTCGGTGTGAGGTGTGGGCTCGGTGTGAGGTGTCGGGCTCGGTGTGAGGTGTCAGGCTCGGTGTGAGGTGTCAGGCTCGGTGTGATTGGCATTCATCTTCTCAACATCTCTCTGGTAGAACGCCAGGCTGTGATTGGACGGCCCTGATAAGCGTTGGATACTGACTCTTCTGCCGGCGTCGCACTGTGATCTTCTTGGCGTTGTTCTGGAGCTGAGATGGATGAGCTCTGGTCTCAGACACAAACGCTGTCTCAGGAACATGTGATTATCACTAACGACACGAGGAACACTGTGAAGACAGTAATAAACCTGCGCACACGCCATCACACACGAGCGCGCACACGTTTGTCTCCTGAATGTGGTAATCATGAGGATTGTCTACAAGGAAAACCCACATGTTTTCACTCATCATGTATAAGTTCTCCCGCTGTATTTATCCAACGGCAGCGCAACGTTTTGGCATTTCAATCGACGAGAAATGAGTGAGGCCTGAAGTACGGTAACGTTTAAACCCTGGCGCGCTGACCTCGGCAGGAGGAGACGACGGTGACGAGCTGATGCCAGAGATTTGTTTGGGTTTAGAAGAGGGAGAGGCTGAGGAGAGCGATGTTTCTGCTGCTGTGGAGTGCGGTGGAGAGAGTGTATTTGTGTGGACGATCTGAGGGGAGCTTCGTCGAGATGGCTCCAGTAAAAGTCACAGATGTTCAGTGCTTTTCCAGGTTCTCGCCTGATCCAAATGTCCACGTTATCCCTCTGTGGCTTTTCTCACTCCCACAATGCATTGTGGTCCGTTTTAGAGACACATCACAGCAAAGTTGACTTTCTTGACACGTTCTTACATTTTCCCCTCACCAAAAACCTGCCTGGAGCATCAAAAACACTCCGTTCTGAATGTCCCCGATGTGTGATGTCATATTCTACCTGTGACATGGGCTTAGATGGAGCCAAACGTCATTTTCTATAGTGGGAAAAGTCTTTTGTTTTTTTGTTAATAAAAGTTTGAGATGCCAAAGTCAAGTTGCCCAAGAGCACGTTTAAAGCCTGAAAACAACACAAATAATGCAGAATATTTGTCCTTTAAATTGCCCGCGGAGGCCGATATTTAATTTGGGCCAAACAGCTGCGGAAAGAACACACATAAAGCTTTATTTTACACTTTAGTGCGAAGAAGTCATACCACAAAATGTGATTACACAACTTTCTTATCGGGTTTGGGATAAAAGAGTTGTGGACGAGTTTGTAGAGATCGTATCATTTGGGAGAAAGCAAAACCCGGCTCATATCGGCACAAAAACACAAACAGAGCTCATCAGTTTCTCATTAAACAATCGACATCGGCCACAATCCGTTAGTAGAAACTCTGGGAAAGTTCACGCCAACGTCGTAGACATCGGGCGCTCGAGCACGTTGAAAGAAATGAGCAGAAACTTGCATTGGTTTGGCACTTTTCTGACACAGTTTGTACATTTGCATTATATACGGTTGGAAACGCACGGATTGTGAGTTTTTTAGCATCAAAGCGACTCTTCTTTTCAAACCACCGGCCGACTCAGTCCTCACGCCTCCTGCTGTCATTCAGAAGAGGGAAACCTACTCCAATTAAGGCTTATTATGCGTACTTTCGAGACACACCAAGAAGTTGTAATACAGGAAGTGTCCAGCAGGCTACAAAGGCTGAAGAGTGCAGAAAAAGGACATTTAAACAGAAGCCTTCCACTCGGATTCTGGACCATAAAGACTGGAGCTCGCACGTTCCTGGACCGGAGCCACGGCGCAGGAAACAAGGCGCTCTCATGGCGGCCTTTGAACGCACCACCACGGCCAGAACCCGCGGCTCTGACCATCGGCCAGAACCCGCAGCGCCGACCATCGGCCAGAACCCGCAGCTCCGACCATCGGCCAGAACCCGCAGCTCCAACCTGCGGCCAGAACCCGCAGCTCAGACCCCCGGCCAGAACCCGCAGCTCAGACCCCCGGCCAGAACCCGCAGCTTAGACCCAAAAATCTGATATTGTTGTTACATTTTAAAGTTATAAATCAACGTTTGAGAGTGAATTTCTGCTCTTTTTGTCATTAGCTATTTTTTTATTTAAATTAAAACTTAAACTTTTGTAAATTATTTCATTACATTTTTAATATAATTAAACCGTATATTTACAGTGAGGAAAGAAAGTAATTGAAGAGCGATTGTGCACGTTCTCCCGCTCAGAAATGGTGGAGGGTCTGACATGTGCATTTCGGTGCATTTCCACTGTGGGTGAAATCACATTGTTTGATAATGTATTTGTCTGTTATTACTGTAAATAACAAGTATTTGAACACCGGCCAATCAGAAGGAAGTCTGTCCTTCACAGAGCTGTTAGTCTGCCTGTATAAAGTCCACCTCTGATCCACTTATTCATCTAAATGAGCAGCACCTGTTTGAGCTCGTTAGCTGCAGAAAGACCCCTGTCCACCCCACAGTCAGTCAGACGCACACTACGACCATGGGCAAGACCAAAGAGCTGTCCAAAGACCCCAGAGACCCCAGAGACCAAAGTGTAGACCTCCACAAGGCTGGAAAGGCCCCGGGCGATTGGCAAGCAGCTCGGAGGGAAAACTGTTGGAGCATTTGTTAAAAAAAAGAGGCTTAAGATCGGACTGGGGGTCCATGAAAGATCTCACCTCGGGGGGATCAATGAGGATAAGAAAGGTGAGGTGAGCTCAAAAACACATTTTAAAACACAAATGTGAGTTTGTTAAAAAGCGAGTTAAATCCAACAACTGAAGCGTGGCCTGTTCCTGGTGAGGAGCAGGTAAACGACATGAACGTGACATGAACGTGGAATCAACACGTTAGATGTTTTACGAGTGAGGGAAGGAACGTTCAATTTGAAGCTCGGGGGACGATCGTCCGGGAGTCTGAGATGGAGGATTCTGTGAAGACTCTTCACAGGTTTTTACGATGTTCTAATGTTGACTTTATTTGAAGTATTTGTACCCGTCGTAAATAGAAATGATATTTTTACACCGATCGAGCAGGTATTTGTGGAGAAAACTTTGAAAGATGTGTAGAAAATGATGGGAAGTGACATCACAGCAGGGACAGGAAGTGACATCACAGCAGGGACAGGAAGTTACATCACAGCCGGGACAGGAAGTGACATCACAGCCGGGACAGGAAGTGACATCACACCAGGGACAGGAAGTGACGTCACACCAGGGACAGGAAGTGACAGCACAGCAGGGACAGGAAGTGACATCACACCAGGGACAGGAAATGACATCACAGCAGGGACAGGAAGTCACATCACACCAGGGACAGGAAGTGACATCACAGCAGGGACAGGAAGTGACATCACACCAGGGACACTCATTCAGTCAAAGTTTATGCAGAATTTACACAAAGAAACAACTTTTTTTTCTAAACATGAATCCAACAAAGTAAAGTCGCTCTCATTTATTTTTGATGAGTTTTGGCCCAGTGGTTTCTGGGTAATTTCCTAGTGTGATGTCATCAATTATAACCAGGAAGTGAAATTATAAACCAAAAAAAATTGCGATTCTGTGATGACGTTTTTATTTATTTTTTTTAGCAAAATTCAAAATATTTCTTCTCTTAAGTGCGTTCCGACCTGTAGGGGGCGCTTTAATCGTGGCAGAACTGTGTCAGGACCTCTCAGCGTTTATGATGACGCTCGCGCGCTGTGACTTGTTTCCGAGGGTGACCGCCGCGACGGACGGTTGCTACGGAGTGACCTCACAAGTGGAACTCAGAAACTCCGAGTGCGACCTGAACGCGCCGTGAAAAGTGAAGCGTCGTCGCTCAGGAGACGTTTCAATAATAATGAGGACCCGCCCCCTTATGTGCGCCGACGTGGTATGAGAAACTCTGTATATTGTAGTACTTTTTTCATTGCCCCACGCTTGTTTCCATGGAGACGCTGCTGCTTTGTTTGAAGACTCTGCCTGGAACTGCCACTTTCGTATTCATGAACTCGTGTGTAAGTGTGTGTGTGTGTGTGTGTGTGAATAGGTGTGTGTTTGTGTAAGTGTGTCTATGTGTGTGTGTGTGTGTGTGCATATAAGTTTGTGTGTGTGTGTGTGTATGTATGTGTGTGTAAGTTTGTGTGGTTTGTGTGTGTGTGCGTTGTGTGTGTTGTATTGTGTGTAAGTTGTGTGGTGTGTGTGGTGTGTGTGTGTGTGTGTATGTGTGTGTAATTTGTGTGTGTTGTGTGTGTGTATGTGTGTGTAAGTTTGTGTGTGTGTTGTGTGTGTGTGTGTGTGTGCATGTGGCGTTCAGACCTCGTTTTGTGGAATGTTTCACACTGAAGCGGCGTCAGACCAAAAAAATCCCAAAGAAAATGTCAAAAACAACCGACATCGCTGAAATTGGGACGTCAACGGAACGCGCGGACAAATGCTGCGTTCGTGTGCTTTCGGTCGCACAAACGCACAAAACTGGACATGGTAAAAAAAAATTAAAAAAAATCTGTTTGTTTGTCGCCGTCACACACCAAAGGCGGCCGGTTCGAACCTCGCTCCAACGGCAGAGACGGGCGCACGACGACTTAACGCTCTGAACCCGCGGGACAGAACGTGGCTGTGAAGGAGGTGAAGAGGGAGGGAGCAGGGGCGGAGGGAGGAGAAGGAGTGAGGGAGGGAGGGAGGAGCGAGGGCGGAGGGAGGTGAAGGAGGGAGGGACGAGGGCGGAGGGAGGTGAAGGACGGAAGGGACGAGGGCCGGAAGGAGGGAGGGAGCGAGGGCCGGAAGGAGGTGAAGGAGGTGAAGGCGGGAGGGAGCGAGGGGCGGAAGGAGGTGAAGGAGGGAGGGAGCGAGGGGCGGAGGGAGGTGAAGGAGGTGAAGGAGGTAGCGACCACAGGAGACAGAGACCGGCTCCAATTACCGATATCGACCGAGATGAAAGCCGTCACTTTAACAGTCGTCACGGTGATAACGCGCAGAAGAAGCCCCAGAAGGGCTTTGCGCCCGCGAGCGAGAAGAACGCAGTTCAATAACGTTCATGACGTTGATTATTTTCTCTTTCAAAGGCGAGTAAAGGAGCAGAGGCTTTGAGTTCTGAATAATTGTCCCATTTTGTCCAGTGTTTTCTACGTTTGTCTATGTTATGATATTAGTCCAGTCGGAGCGGTTTGAGCCTGGAGCATGTTCCAGAGGTATCCACCCACTGTGTCCACGGGGTTTCGAGTCCCGAGTACATCATTCCAAAGTTGAGTTGGGCGGTGTTGCAGCCTTACCTTCCGCCCAGTGCGTTGGAACGATATGACAGTCCCTATACGCATGGTAGCGACCATGAGTCCTAGCAACCGCAGTGTCTCCCACATTCAGCCCCTCCCTGTGAATAACGAGCCCTCTGACACGGCGTTCTGGAAAACACGTTCTTCTCCAGGAATCACCGTCCAAATGAAACGACCCGCGCGCTGCAGGTTCTGAGGTTCTGCCCCGCCCGTTTGCGCTCCGCAGACGAACCACGGCTCCAGCGCCGCTCCTGAAGCCGATCAACCCATCGATGTGACGAAGCACGAGTTCACTTTGACGGCGGGAGGAAACGTGGCGTGGACATATATGGGCGTCGGCTGCAGGTGAAATAAAGAGCTAGCGTAAACAAACAGCTTTTTTTCAACGCGTTTAAATCCATGACGTTCTTCAAATTAAGTCAGTTTTCTTATTCTTATTTTACTCGCTGATTCGTCAAACGATTAGCTCTGTCGTAGGTCTAAAAGGTCTTGTCACATGCAACTAACTAGGGTCTAGTTAGTTTAGTATTTATTAGTTGACTAGTCACGATTAATCTTCGCAGCTGCAGTAAAATATGTCACAATAAGATCCGGCCACACGGTGTCCAAAGCGCCGGTATTCAGCCGTTTGCCTGGGTGAATTTGTGCCGGGATCTTAACTCTCGGACCACCTGCATGTGAAGAACAAGAATCCCCTTCAAGGGATTTACAACGTTTTGTGAGTCTGATTCATGCAGACGCCGCCAGAGGCGAGTGGGAGAAAGGCCGCGCCGTTTTGTAACTTCAAATGCATTTATTTATGCATTTCTTTATTTCAACATTTATTTATTTATGTAAATATTTATTCATACATTTATTTATTTATGCATTTCTTTATTAATGTATTTATTTATTTATGCATTTATCTATTAATTAATTTATTCATACATTGATTTATTCATACATTTATTCATTCATTGTCGTTTTCCTTCACTTTGAGTTGGAGACAACACGAGCGTTCCTCTCTTGTTGAACATTCTGAACATTTCAAAAGTGCTTTTCCTCTTCCTGCCACATGTTGTAAATACTTCTACGTGTACTTGTACTTCTGTGGTATCGTGGGCTGTACAGGGATGATCGGCCATCGTGTCTGGGATGTCATTTAAGCACCGGCGACTGAATAATTCCCTTCCAGGATCAATAAAGTTCTGAGCTGTGGCGGGCTCGATCCAAAGACAAAACAGAGACAGAAAGAGTCTTTTATTCCATGTTTCGCCTCAGATGTTCTTTTCTTTCAGGTTCAGCAGCAGTAAAAATATCGCCTTCATGTTTTAACTCGACTTCAAGTTCACTTCAGGTAAAAAACATCAGTGAAAACCGTTCTGAAGCCACTCATTTTGCACATCACAAAGTCCTTCTCGTCCGTCTCGACTCGACACTCGCCCGTCTTGTTTTTGTCTTTCGGTTTCCAAAATAAACGGGCGCCGGAGCGTGGGCGCGGCACAGCGGCTGTCACGCTCGTCTGATACCGCGACGCGGCGTCTCATCTGCGTCTCTCCGGCTCGAAGCTCGTTTCAACGGCCTCGCGCTGCCGTTCAAAGACGCTCCTGTCACGACCGGAACGCCGGGACCTGAGCGGAACGCGGCGTCGGGACGTGACAGGAGTTTGTTCCGAGCGAGCAGCGGCGCCACGTTTAGCGGCGTGAGTTAAGCGTGTTCACGATCCTGTTATAGATCTTTAACATTCAAAAGATTCAGTTTTAAGTTGTCAATTTCTCCGACATTGGTTCTAATTTGACCTCTTTCTGAAACCCATGGACACGCGCTCTGAAACCAGTGTTTGGAACCACGCTCTGAAACCAGTGTTTGGAACCACGCTCTGAAACCAGTGTTTGGAACCACGCTCTGAAACCAGTGTTTGGAACCACGCTCTGAAACCAGTTTTTGGAACCACGCTCTGAAACCAGTGTTTGGAACCACGCTCTGAAACCAGTGTTTGGAACCACGTTTAAGTGTTATTTTTACCTGTAAAAAGTAATCAAACTCTGGTTCTCGTCTCATTTCCTGACATTTCATTGTTTGTCGTACGATCTTATTCCAACACGCAAGGATTTATTTTATTTATTTTATTTATTTTATTTATTTTATTTATTTTATTTATTTTATTTATTTTATTTATTTTATTTATTTTATGTGGTCGACACCCGCTGCAGTGTTTTAAGCGTGTCCGCACAGGGGCTTTTAAGGGGTCTAATCCCCCCTAAAGATTCTACACAAACGTGGAAAGTTGCATGAAACAGAAACATTTCAGACACGACTTTAACCACAGTGTCATTGTCCTGAGCAAGCGAGGAGAACCTGGACTCAAGACGACCCCCCTGAGAGAGGCCCCGGTGCTGGTCTGAGGCCCCCCTGAGAGAGGCCCCGGTGCTGGTCTGAGGTCCCCCTGAGAGAGGCCCCGGTGCTGGTCTGAGGCCCCCCTGAGAGAGGAGACGGCCCAGGTGGTGGTCTGAGGTCCCCCTGAGAGAGGGCCCCGGTGCTGGTCTGAGGTCCCCCTGAGAGAGGCCCCGGTGCTGGTCTTGAGGTCCCCCTGAGAGAGGCCCCGGCTGGTCTGAGGTCCCCCCTGAGAGAGGCCCCGGTGCTGGTCTGGAGGTCCCCCCGAGAGAGGCCCCGGTGCTGGTCTGCAGGTCCCCCCTAGAGAGGCCCTGGTGCTGGTCTGAGGTCCCCCTGAGAGAGGCCCGGTGCTGGTCTGAGTCCCCCTGACAGAGGCCCGGTGCTGGTCTTGAGGTCCCCTGACAGAGGCCCCTGGTGCTGGTCTGAGGTCCCCCTCACGAGAGGCCCTGGTGCTGGTCTGAGGTCCCCCTGACAGAGGCACTGGTGCTGGTCTGAGGTTCCCCTCGACAGAGGCCCTGGTGCTGTCTGAGGTCCCCCTCACCAGCGAGGCCCTGGTGCTGGTCTGAGGTCCCCCTCACAGAGGCCCCGTGCTGTCTGAGGTCCCTGACGAGGGCCCGGATGCTGGGTCTGAGGTCCCCCTAAGAAGCCCTGGTGCTGGTCTGAGCCCCCCTGACAGAAGGCCCTGGTGCTGGTCTGAGGCTCCCCCTGACAGAGGCCCTGGATGCTGGTCCGTTAGGTCCCCCTGAAGAGGCCCTGGTGCTGGTCTGAGGTCCCCCTCTGGACAGAGACCCTGGTGCTGGTCTGAGGTCCCCCTCACAGAGGCCCTGGTGCTGGTCTGAGGTCCCCTCACAGAGGCCCTGGTGCTGGTTCTGAGGTTCCCCCTCACAGAGCCCTGGTTGCTGGTCTGAGGTCCCCCTCACAGAGGCCCGGTGGCTGGTCTGAGGTCCCCTGACAGAGGCCCCGGTGCTGGTCTGAGGTCCCCTGACAGGGCCCGGTGCTGTCTGAGGTCCCTGACAGAGGCCCCGGTGCTGGTCTGAGGTCCCCCTGAACAGAGGCCCCGGTGCTGTCTGAGGTCCCCCTGACAGAGGGCCCTGGTGCTGGTCATGAGTCCCCCTGACAGAGGCCCTGGTGCTGGTCTGAGGTCCCCCCTGACAGGAGACCCTGGTGCCTGGTCTGAGTCCCCCTCATAGAGGCCCTGGTGCTGTCTGAGGTCCCCCTCACAGAGGCCCTCTGTGCTGGCTCTGAGGTCCCCCTGACAGAGGCCCCGGCTGCTTCGGTACTTGAGGTCCCCCTGACAGAGCCCTGGTGCTGGTCTGAGTCCCCCTGACAGAGGCCCTGGTGCTTGGTCTGAGGTCCCCCCTGAACGAGAGGCCCTGGTGCTGGTCTGAGTCCCCCCTGACAGAGACCCTTGGTGCTGGTCTGAGGTCCCCCTCACAGAGCCCTGGTGCTGGTCTGAGTCCCCCTCACAGAGCCCTGGTGCTGGTCTGAGTCCCCCTCACAAGCCTGGTGCTGGTTGAGGTCCCCTCACAGACGGCCGACTGGTGCTGGTTCTGCAGGTCCCCCTGACAGAGGCCCCGGTGCTGGTCTGAGGTCCCCTGACAGAGGCCCCGCGTTGCTGGTCTGAGGTCCCCCCACTGACAGAGCCCCGGTGCTGTCTGCAGCGTTCCCCTGGACAGAGGCCCCGGTGTCTAGGTCCCCTGAGAGTCCCTGGTCTTGACGATCCAAAGAGGCCCTGGTGCTCGGTCTGAGGTCCCCCCTGACAGAGGCCCTGTTGCTTTGGTCCTGAGCGTCCCCCTCATCAGAGACACCTGGTGCTGGTACTGAAGGCTCCCCCCATAGAGGCCCTGGTCGGTCTAGGTCTCCCCTCACAGAGGCCCTGGTGCTGGTCTGAGGTCCCCCTGACAGAGGCCCCGGTGCTGGTCTGAGGTCCCCCTGACAGAGGCCCTGGTGCTGGTCTGAGGTCCCGTGTCGTGGTCCGGATCAGATTTGTCCTTCTTTTGTCCAGTGTTTGGTTGTGATCCTGGATCACGTCCAGATCCTGTTTCTGTGGCGTTCGTGTGGTTTTGTGGTCGTTCAGTGCTTCTTTGACCTCCGTCTTTGACGCGCTCCTTTGTGCGTTTGGAGTTCACACTCTAAAGACCCTCATGAAGCGATCGTTTACGCCTTTGGTAAATGTGCCCTTTGACCCGTGTCTGGAGCAGGCGGAGCTTAGAACTGACTCCAGAACAGTTGTGGTGGTTTCTGACTGAATGAGGCAGAAATGAGCAAATGTTTGACTTGAACGAGCGACAAACGGCGACTGAACCGAAGCCTCGAACTGACGCTGATGTTCCGTCCTGTCCCTTTAACGAGGCGGTCAAATGAAAGCACGACCATCGCGGCCGTTTGTGACCGCGCGGGCAGATGATGACGCGTCCGTTATGGAGTATGAAGAGTCGAGCGTCCGGCCGGCGCTCCTGGCGTTTGACCAGACCTGGAGGCTCCCCGCGCCTGAACACGTGTTTCGGCTCATTTATGGTTTGTTGCTATGGCGACACCAGCAGTAAAATAATACAAAACCCTTCTAGCAGAGAGCGCGTGACGAACTTGGGCATCGTTAGCGCTGCAACTAAGGATTGTTTCGAAACTTAAATGATTCTTTGTGTTGCATATTTAGACTTTTTAAACACATTTTGACCACATAAAGGTGGAGATCTGGAGATCTGGAGATCTGGAGATCTGGAGATCTGGAGATCTGGAGATCTTGTGACTGGAGGCCTCGACATGGAGAATATTTGTGTATCATTGAGGTGCTGTTGGTCCAATAGGAGGAGAGGCCCGGTTTGCTTTGGTTGATCCAGGCGACACAGGTGTGTGACGGTTCTTCTCCTGCAGAACACTGTGGAGGACGTCGAAGAGTGTCACAGAACAGTTAATATTGCTTTTATTTTTTGAAGGAGCTTTTGTAGAGCTGTGATTGGGCTTTTTATTTCCAAGGGTCCTGCGGGGCTGAGGAGAGGCTTTTACTTTGACGAGTGGCGAGGCTGGAGAGCCCCTCGAGGAGCCGAGACGGAGGAGAGCAGCTCCACAGGTTCAGAGGACGCAGAAGGAGATGAGGAAAACTCTGGCTGTTCCGAGATATTTAGATTTGTTTGTCATTGACATTTGCAGAGGAACATCTGATATTCCGTTCCATTTTGAGGAGCTTTAACACGATCCTCCTCTGATTCGAAGGTCGGCGGTTCGATTCCTGCTCCTTCACGTAGCATTAGCTTACAATAAACAGGACCATCAACACAACACTTCTTTAAATCCATTTTGTAATTTTTTTGTTTTTGCTTTTTCAGAGCATCGAAACACATTCTCTGACCAAAAAACACGTGTGTCATTGTTCCTCACACAGATCTTCAGCGTGTCGTTGTTCCTCGCACAGATCTTCAGCGTGTCATTGTTCCTCGCACAGATCTTCAGCGTGTCATTGTTCCTCGCACAGATCTTCAGCGTGTCATTGTTCCTCACGCAGATCTTCAGCGTGTCATTGTTCCTCACACAGATCTTCAGCGTGTCATTGTTCCTCACACAGATCTTCAGCGTGTCATTGTTCCTCGCACGGATCTTCAGCGTGTCATTGTTCCTCGCACAGATCTTCAGCGTGTCATTGTTCCTCACACAGATCTTCAGCGTGTCATTGTTCCTCTGGGGTTCGGATCTGGAGTAGATTAGTTTCTGCTTCTCCTTTAGATGTTTTCTCTGCTCGGACCCTTCTCAAACACACTGACATCTACTCCATGACCACGGGATTCGTCTTTCCACGCGGCTGTTGCAGAAATGAGAATCAGTCGGGTTTAAATACTGCAGCAGGAGCAGAGGAGCCGTTTTCTCAGCTGAATCCAGGAGAAGTTGTAGTGCATGTGGAAATTACCTCCATGTTTGTGTGTAGTGTTGTCACCATGGTAACTAAACCCAGCAGAACTCGAGATGAGATGTCATTGAAAACTGTCAAAACGCTGCATCTGACTGAATAACTTGATATATTTGTACTTTATTTGAGCGTTTACTGTCGGTTTACTCATGTGCTTTTTGGCTGTCCCTTAGAGGGCGCTATTATCGCGGTCGGACCAAACGCCACTTTCGATCGACTCCAGACGTCGCCCTGTTCTCACCCCTGTGGGTCCGCGCTCCCCCTCTCCGCGGGACGCTCGAAATGCTCATCGTTTTCTGTTTGTTGGCAGATTTGTGGTGGAAGCGCGAGCCCCCCGGTCCTGCTGCGTGTTTACCGACGCTTAACGGAGTGAGAGGGGAAAACAAGAGAAAAGAGCGATGGAGTGAGATTAGAGGGGGGCGGGGCGAGGGGAGGAGCAGAAGAGTCGAGAGTGAAGAGGAGAAGAGGGAGCGTAATGAGGAAGAGACACAATCACATGAAAACTGGTGTGATCTCGGCAGAAGAGAAAGAAATGCAGGAAAACGGAAAGTAGTTTGTGACTTTGGATTTACTAAACGTCTTTTTGTGAATGGCTGAAATTGGCCTCGATTACGAAAAGTGTAATTCAGGTACAATTCAGATTTTACTCCAAACGAGCTATTTCGTCCTGGTCTTGGATCAGCGCCGAGTTGATTTAAAAAAGAATAAAACCGAGCCGAACACGGCGCAATACAAGGCTTGAGCTCATCACTTTCTGAAATGAATAAGTTAATTCTGACATATTTACATTACATTGTGTGTTCATTAATATGAATGAATGAATCTAATGAAGAAAGAAAAGAAACAGCTCAAAATGTTGGAAGTGAGACGCGTTGTGTTTAAATGTAAGGTAAAGAGAAAGGGTCCGAGTGCACGCCCTGAGGTACTCCCCGGGCTCAATGTCACATTTGGTGGTTGCACTTATATAAATATAAAAAGTCTACTGCAAGTATTCGATCTCTGAGTTTACGCGTGATAATGGCGTCGACGTCCAACCGCCGCGTCTCTTTCAAAATGGCGGGCGAAAAGCTCGCGGTGTGCGTGCGGTTTGGGTCAAATGCATGGTCTGTCCACCCGTCTGTCCGTCCATCTAGCTGGTGCACTTTTCTCTATTGTACATTCATCCATATTAGTGAGACAAAACAGGAGATGTTCCACAGACTCCATCGTCTCTCGTGTCCGTCGTGAACCTCTGAAGTGCAGACGTGTTCCCCTAACCTTCCGTGACATCTCTCTCTGTCTCTCTGCGGACCACCGACACATCTCCACTCGCTCTCTGCTCCGGGCCCCTCTCAGCTGTTCGAGTTCTGGCACAAAAACCCGGTGCGAGTCTGGTCCGAATCCAAAACAGCGAGGCTTATCTCTCGGCACAGACGGACCCTCCAGCGCAGAAACGTGGTTCTAAAATGTCCTCCCCTCGTCGCCGAGCCTCAGCACCGGAGCCCAGAGTCCGGACGGAGGCCGCCAGAACCGGACCGGGACCCTTGACGGACTCGGGTGCGTTTTTAGACCAGGGTTTGGACCGGGACTGGTGCGTTCTGCGGCGGGGGGGAGGAGCAACAGAGGCGGGATGTGAAGTGGGATCGGAAACTGGGACAAGTCGTGGACCAGGAAGCCCTCCAACACGGGGAGTTTTGCATAATTAGTTTCCCTCTTGGCGCTGGCAGAAAGAACGACCGAAGACGGAACATTTCACACTCGGAACGACACAACGCCGCGAGCTCCTTTTGACTCACGCCTTTGAGATGTTTTCTACGGGAGAAAATCCAAATGAAAGATACGAAGTTCGTCTCTGTCACGGAGCGGAAACAAACTGACTCGACGGACGGGAAGAGTTCAGAGTTTTAACACGTTTTTGAATCTAACGTTTGTGTGAGATGAAACACGACCTCGTGTATGTAATACAACCATCTCCAGCGCCACAGAAGTCACTCAGATATAATACAATATGTTCATAAAACAGTTAAAACATTTGAAATATAAAGTGCTACTGCAGAAACATGAGCAGCTGTGTGGCGTGTCGTTCATATGTACACACATGCACACACGCACGCACACACACACGCACACACACACCGCACACACACAATGCACACACAACAACACACGCCACAAACGCACACACACACACACAGCACACACACACGCACCACAACGCACCAACACAAACACACGCACATCACGCCTCACACACCATGCACGCAACACACAGACCACACACTCACACACACACACACACAAACGCAGCTCACACACACACGCACTCACACACAGCACACACGACTCCACACACAATGCACACACACACACACACGCACACATGCGCACGCACACGCGCACCACACACACACGCACACACGCACATGCACGCACAACACACGCACGCACACACACGCACAACACACATGCACACACACACATGCACACGCACAACACATGCACGCAAACACACGCACACACACACGCACATGCACACACACGCACGCACACACACACTATGCACACGCACACATGCACACGCACACACTACACACACCACACACGCACACACAACACACTGCACACGCACACATGCACACGCACACACACCACACACACATCACAGCACACACACGCATGACACGCACACACACCAACATGCACATCACACACATGCACGCAACAACACACAACGCACACACACACACGCACAACACACACATGCACCGACGTGCCACCACGCACACACACACACACGCACGCACACACACGCGCAGACACACACACGCACACACGCGCACACACAAATGCGCACGCACGCACACAAACTCGTTGAAAATACACTTTAACGACGGTTAGTTTTTTTTGCGGGTTCATTCTGACTGCGGTGCTACTGTAGCGCGCCTCATTTCATTTGGCTCCATTAGCGTTGAGACACGAGCATCTCCTCGCTCGTGAAGAAGAAGAAGAAGAAGAAGAAGAAGAAGAAGAAGAAGAAGAAGAAGAAGAAGAAGAAGAAGAAGAGCCCATCGAGCACGTGTGCAGCCGTTACGCAGACTGACACGTGAAGCTCTGTCCAATCGTATGTTGCGACCGGAATAATCCCGATTGTCCCCCCGGCACGTCACATGACACGCGACACCTGACCCTGCAGTTGGTCGGAGACATGTTGTCATAGCTACAGTCGTTCTACTCTTTCTACTTCGCCTTTTTATACACGTAAAAAAAAAAGTGGTTCAGTCGTCACAGGTCGCGCCCAAAACGCTCAAAAGCGCCCCCTACAGGTCGGACCACTCGGTGAACTAAAATGCAGTTGAGATAAATATACTTCGAATTTTGGTAAAAAATCGTAAAATATTATCCCAGAATATTTTTTCGGTTCACAAATTCACTTCCTGTTTCTAAGTGAAAAACTCCTCGAATGTCACTTTTAAAAATATATGAGATCGACAAATACACTGTGTCAGAGGTACTTTAATGCAGTACCGTTCCCAGACACATGGGACGTTTCACTCTCTTTACGGCTAGAACTGCATGATTTCGGAGGGAAAAAGTAATTAAAGTACTGCGATTAGATTTGTGGTGTGTTTTTCGGAAGTAGGATTCTCCAGGAGCTTTAACTTTTGAGTGACAACCAAAACGTGACGCGAGAAACGAAGACGAGAACCACGGCCAGAACATCCTCATCATCGCAGTGGAAGGAAATGAAACAAATGCGATGGAGTTTATTTGTTAAAAATAAACTCCTCGTTGGTGACATCTGAAGAGGACGGTAACGATGAGACGAATCGAGATATCAAGTGTGTTTTTTCCCTTTCTTTTAGAAGAAAGTCTGATGTTTGTACCTCGTTGCCGGCGCTCTCATAGCAACGCTCCAGACTGTGAACTCATTTGTGACGCACCTGGTGGTAACATCCGGCAGTTCAAATGATCAAGAGCATTTTATCTTTTCACATATGTCGATGTTAATGACTGGAAATGCTTGAGTTATTTGCATATTCAGCAGTTTTATTTTTGCTTTATTAACTCTCAGGGAAAACATTTGTGGATTTTCTTTCGGGATATTTCTCATGAAAATATCACTATTATTCAAACAATACTGCGTCTGGGAGAAGTACACCCACTCATGAAACACCGATCATAAAAAGGGGAACATTTGACTGAAATAAATGGTTTCCAGGCGCTTTCCAAGGTGCTGAAATGTGTTAAATAGAAAGAAATAGCCCGGTCGCTGTCCACGGTTCTGAAATGATTCAATGCTAAACCCCAAGTGAAACTGTCCGTGGTCCTGACCTCATTTACGCAACGTGTAGAGATGTGGTGCAGTCCAGGGTCTTGAAGCCAAACGGCCCTCTGCGGAACTGTCCTTGGTGCTGAATTCAAATGTTCCTCTGGTGAGCTGTCCTCGGTGCTGAGGTCAAACGGTCTTATGCGGAGCTGTCCTCGGTCCTGAAGTCTAGTTTTCTTCTTTGGAGCTGTCCTCGGTGCTGAACAAAGCTCTTCCCTGCTGGACTGAGGCCCACTGTGCGTTTCACCTGTTTGTGATCGCAACTAAAACAGAAAGATGCTCGGTTTAATACATTGTTTTTATTCAACGTCTGGCGCAACTTTAGAAATACGAAACTGAATTACTTTCCTTTTTACGGTGGTTGTGGTACTGAAAGTGGTCAAGAGTATTGAGGATGTTCCTCAGTCTCAAAATGGATTCAGAATTGTAGCAGAAACTGTCTGAAAGGTCTTCTGAATTGATGCGTTTATGATGTAGCAGATGTAGAAGTATTCACATCGGAACACAATCCATTTATGAACAAATCCGTTTCTCAGCTCAACACGATCAGCGTTAATGCAGTCGTCAGCGTTGAGTGTGTTACGCCATTTATGATGAATGTGTGCGCTTTATGTCGATGTTTGCCGTTTGCTTAAACGTCTCACAGTCGAAGCTTCTTGGATTCACTGTTTGATTCAAACCGTTTTCGATGCGGTGGAGCCGATGCTCACAGACTCTAAAGAGGAGAGGAGGGGCAGAGGAGGAGCTGAGGAGGGGCAGAGGAGGGGAAGAGGAGGGGCAGAAGGGCAGAGGAGGGCAGAGGGGGGCAGAGAACCTCCCCTCCCTCTCCTTACCTCCCCCTCCCTCTCTTTACCTCCCCTCTCCTCCCCCTCCCTCTTTTACCTCCCTCCTCTTCTTACCTCCCCCTCCCCTCTCTTTACATCCTCTCCTAACCCTCCTCTCCTCCCTCTCTTTTACCTCCCTCCCTCTTTTACTTCCCCTCTCTTTACCTCCCCTCCCCTCTCTTTACCTTCCCTCTCCTTTACCCCCCCTCCCCTCTCTCCCCCTCTCCTCTTTACCTCCCCTCTCTTTACCTCCCCTCCCCTCTCTTTACCTCCCCTCTCTTTACTCCCCTCCCCTCTCTTTACCTCCCCTCTCCTTTACCTCCCCCTCCCTCTCTTTACCCCCTCTCCTTTACCCCCCTCCCCTCTCTACTCCTCTCTTTCACCCCTCCCTCTCTCCCCCTCCCCTCTCTTTACCTTCCCCCTCCCTCTCTTTACCTCCCCCTCCCCTCTTTTACCTCCCCTCTCTTTACCTCCCCCTCCTCTCTTTACTCCCCTCCCCTCTCTTACATCCCCTCCTTTACCTCCCCCTCCCCTCTCTTTACCTCCCCCTCCCCTTCTTTACCCCCCCTCCTCCCTCTCTTACCCTCCTTCTTTACCCCCCCCTCTACTCCCCTCTCTTCCTCCCCCCCTCCTTACCTCCCCTCTGTCTTACCTCCCCCTCTTCTCTCCTCCCTTCCTTCCTTTACCTCTCCTTCCCTCTATTTCATATCAACAAATCCATGCGAGTCGTGGGTGATCTGGGCGTGAGGCTTCACATCTGTTCTGTTCCAACAGGAGGATTGATATTCATGCAGCAGAAACACAGGTGCCAGTGGCAGAGTGGTTAGCGCAAGTGTGTAGGAAGCGCTGCATTATCTCCCATGACGATATGCAGAGGAATTTTCAAAAAGCATCAGAAATGAGATAAACGTGAAAACGTGAACAGGCCAATTTTGACCCACAAAAGTTGCCGAAAATATCACTTTATACTGTTCTACTGTTTTTATCATCTCTGCTCCTCCTCCCTCCTCTCCTCTGCTGCTGCCTCTCCTCTCTGCTCCTCCCTCTTCTCCCTCTGCTCTCCTCCCTCCCTCTGCCTTCCTCTCTCCTCTGCCTCCCTCTCCCTCCTCTCCCGCTTCCTCCTCCTCCTCTTCCTCTGCTCCTCCCCTCTCCCTCTGCTCCTCCTCCCTCCCTCTTCCCTCTCCCTCTGTCCTCTCCCCTCTCCCCTGCTCCTCCCTTCCTCTCCTCTGCTGCTCCTCTCTCCACTTGCTCCTCCCCCTCCCTCGCTCCCCTCCTTCCTCTCCTCTGCTTGCTCCTCCTCTTCTCTCCTCCTTCCCTCCCCTCCCTCGCCTCCCCCTCTCCCTCTGCTCTCACTCCTCCTCTCCTCTTGCTCCTCTCCCTCTGCTCTTTCCACCCCTCCCATCTCTCCTCTCCCTCTCCTCCCTCATGTCTCCTCCCCCTCCCTCTCCTCCTCCTCCCTCTCTCCTCTGCCCTACCTCTCCCTGCTGCTCCCTGCCCCCTCCTCTGCCCTCCCTCTCCCCCTCTGCCCCATCTCCTCTCCCCCCTGCTGCTCTCACTCTCTCCTCTGCCCTCCCCCCTCTGCTCCCTCCTCTCCCCTGCTCTCTCTCTGCCTCGCTCCTTCCGTCTCCTCTGGCTCCTCTGACCTCCTCTCCCCTCCTCTGCCTCCCTCTGCCTCCTCCCCTCCTCTCCTCCCTCCCTCTGCGCCCTGCACCTCTTTCCCTCTGCTCTCTTCCCTCTCTCCTCTGCTCCTCCTCTCTCCCTCTGCTCCTCCTCCCTCCTCTCCCTCTGCTCCTCTTTTCTCCCCTCGCCTGTGCTCCTCCCCCCTCCTCCTTGCTGCTCCTCTCTCCCTTGCTTCCTCCCTCTCTCCCCCTGCTCCTCCCTCTCTCGCCTCTGCTGCTCCTCCTCTGCCCTCTCCTCCCTCTGCCCTCTTCCCTCCTCTACTCTGCTCATCCCTTCTCTCCCTTGCTCCTCCCCCTCTCCCTCTTGCTCCTCCCTCCTTCCCTCGCTGCTCCTCCTCTCTCTTCGCTCCTCCCTCTTCTCCTCTCTTGCTCCTCTCTCCCTGCTGCTCTTCCCTCTCTCCCTCTGTCTCCTCCCTCCTCTCCTCTGCTCCTTCCCTCCTCTCCCTTGCCCTCCCTCCTCCCCCTCTGCTTTCCTCCCCCCTCCCTCTCCTCCCTCTGGCTCCTCCTCCCCTCCCTCTGCACTCTCTGCCCTCTCCCCTCTGCTCCTCCCTCTTCCCTCTGCTCCTTCCTCCCTCCCCCCTCTTGCTCCTCCTCTCCCTCTGCTCCTCTCCCTCCCTCCCTCTGCTCCTCTCCCTCCCCTCCCTCTGCCCTCCCTCTCCTCTGTCCTCCCCCTCTCCCTCTGCTTCCTCCTCCCTTCCTCTCCCTCTGCTCCTCCCCCTCCTCTCTCCCTCTGCTCCTCCTCCTCCCCTCCCTCTGCCCCCTACTCTCCCTCTGCTCCTCCCCCTCCCCCCTCTACCTCTGCTCTCCTCCCTCTCTCCCTCTGCCTCCTCCCCCTCCCTCCTCTCCTCTGGCTCCTCCTCCTCCCCTCCTCGTGCTCCTCCCTCTCTCCCTCTGCTCCTCCTCCTCCCTCCCCCCCTACCTCCCTCTGCCTCCAATCCTCTCTCCCTCCTCCCTGCCTCTCCCCCCTCCACTCCCCCCCTCGTCTCTCCCTCTCTCCCTCTGCTCCATCTCCCTTCCCCCTCTGCTCCTCCCTCTCTCCCTCTGGTCTCCTCTCCCTCTGCGTCCTCCCCTCCCTCTCTCCTCTGCTCCTCTTCCCTCCCCTCCTCTGCTCCTCCCGGCTTCCTCTGCTCCTCCCCCTCCCTCTCTCCCTCTGCTCCTCCTCCCCCCTCCTCTGCTCCCCCTCTCCCATCTGCTCCCTCCCTTCTCTCCCTGCTGCTCCTCCCTCTCTCCCTCTACTCCTCCCTCCCCTCCCTCTGCTTCCCCTCTCTCCTCTGCTCCTCCTCCCTCCCTCCTCTGCTCCTCCCTCTCTCCCTCCTGCTCCTCCCCCCTCCCTCCTCTGCTCCTCCCCTGCTCTCCCGCTGCTCCCCCTCCCTCCCTCCTCCTCTGTCTCCTCCTCCCTCTGGCTCCTCCTCCCCCCTCCCTCTGTCTCCCTCTCTCCCTCTGCTCCTCCTCCCTCCCTCCTCTGCTCCTCCTCTCTCCCTCTCCTCCCCCTCCCTCCCTCGCTCATCCCTCTCTCCTCTGCTCCTCCCCCTCCCTGCCCTTCCTCCTCTGCTCCCTCCCTCCCTCTGCTCCTCCTCCCCCCTCCCTCTGCTCCTCCCTCTTCCTCTGCTCCTCTCCCCCCTCCCTCGTGCTCCTCCCTCTCTCCCTCTGCTCCTCCCCTCCCTCCCTCTGCCTCCTCCCTCCTCCCTCTGCTCCTTCCCCCCTCCCTCCCTCTCTCCTCTGGCTCCTCCCTCCCTCCCTCTGCTCCTCCCCCCTCCTCCTCCCTCCTGCAGCACTGATAAATCGGCAGTGGCATAAACAGGACTGGTGGGCTCAAGCTAAATATTCAAGTGCTAAACATTTTCATTAGCGCTGCCGCTGTTCAGAGAGAGGGGATGAGAGGGAGAACTAGGAGGAGGAGGAGAAGAGTGAGAGGAGAGAGAGATGTTTATCATTCAGTTTATTTAAGGAATAACAGTGAACAGGAAAAAACAAATCTTTAGAGATTACTACGGACCTTTTTTGATTACGTATAGATCTGACAAGCGCCATTTGTTATCTAGTATTATTCTTATTATTACTACAGTGTTTTTAGCTCTTTTCCATCTCAAGCTCTGAAAACTCTTTGTTTTAGATTAAAAAATGTACAAAAGGATTTCAAATATCTTGAGTAAACTTACATTTTAGGATATGTAGAAATTCTGCTCCGTTTTGGAGTTCAACGTGAAAAAGGCTTTTATCAGAACAAATCTGTGATGTTCTGGTTTGTCTCTTTGCGTAGTCGTATTTAAGTCCTCATGTTGTATTGTTAGTCCTCACGTGTCGTTATTTAGTCCTCACGTGTCCATTTAGTCCTCAGATGTCGTATTTAGTCCCACTGTGTGGTATACTAGTCTTCACGTGTCGTTTTATCCTCACGTGTCGTATTTGTCCTCACGTTCGTATGTAGTCCCCACGTGTCGTATTTAGTCCTGACACGCGATTAGTCTCATTTGTTTAGTCCTCACTAGTGTCGTATTTAGTCCTCACGTGTCGTATTTAGTCCTCAGTGTGAATTTAGTCCTCACGTGTCCGTATTTTATCCGTCGTTTAAGCCTCAGTGTCGTATTTAGGTCCCACTGTGCTCGATAGTTCCTGCACGATGCGTATTTAGTCTCACGTGTCGTATTTAGTCCTCACGTGTCGATATTTAGTCTCTCAGTGTGCGTATTTAGTCCTCACGTTGTCCTATTTAGTCCTCGACGTTGCGTTTTATCCTCAGTTGGTATTTAGTCCTCCGTTGCGTATTTAGTCCTCACGTTGTCATATTTAGTCCTGACACGTGTATTTATCTTACGTGTCATATTTAATCCTCACGTGTCGTATTTAGTTCCTCACGTGCCGTATTTAGTCCTCATCGTAGTCCTCGATTATTTAGTCCTTCAGCGTTTGTGTCATTTAGTCTCACTGGTCGTATTTAGTCCTCACGTGTATTAGTCTCAGGTAATATTATGCCCTACACTCGGTATTAGTCTCGTCTATTTTAGTCCGTGCCGAACCACGTGTCGTATTTCAGTCCGACACGTCTCGTATTTTAGTCCTCACGTTGTCGTATTTGAGTCCCACGGCGTTAGCCACTTGTCGCTATTAGTTAGTGCTAAACTGACACGTCGTATTAGTCTCACGTGTGCCGTATTTAGTCCTAACGTGTTATTTAGTCCTCACGTGTTACATATTTGTCCTACGGTCCTATTTAAGTCCTCACGTCGTCGTATCTTAGTCCTCACGGTCGTATTAGTCTCACGTGCTCGTATTAGTCCTCATGTTGTAATATAGTCTTCACGTTCCGTATTTATCCCTCACGTGCCGTAATTTAGTCCTCACGTGTCGTATTTAGTCCTCACGTGTCATATTTAGCCTCACGTGTCGATTTAGTCCTCACGTTCCGTATATGTCTCACGTATGTCGTATTTAGTCCTCACGTTTGCCGTATTTAGTCCTCACGATCTATTTAGTCCTCACGTTCGTATTTATCCTCACGTTCGTATTTAGTCCTCAGATTACGTATTTAGTCGCCACGTGTGGGATATAGTCTTCACGTGTCTATTAGTACCTCACGTGTTGTATGTTAGTTCCTCACTGTCGTATTTAAGTCCTCAACGTTTACGTATTTAGTATCCCACAATGTCGTTTTTATTCCCTCCTGTCGTATTAGTTCCTCACGTTGATCGTATTTAGTCCTCACGTGTCGATTTAGTCCCCACGTGTCATAATTAGTCCCACGTGCGTATTTAGTCCTCACGTGTACGTATTTATCCTCATGTTATATTAGTCCGTCACGTGTACGTATTTAGTCCTCACGTGTCATAATTTAAGTCCCCACTTGTCGTCATTTAGTCCTCACTTGTCGTATTTTAGTCCCATGTTGTATTTACGTCCTTCACGTGTGTATTTAGTCTCACGGTCGTATTTAGTCTCATTGTTGATTTAGTCATCACTGCACGTTTTAAATCCTCACGTGCCGTATTTGAGTCCTCAGTGTCGTATTTAGTCCTCATGTGCCGTAATTTAATCCTCAGTTGCCGTATTTAGTCCTCACGTGTCGTATTTAGTCCTCACGTGTCATATTTAGTCCTCACGTGCCGTATTTAGTCCTCATGTTGTATTTAGTCCTCACGTGTCGTATTTAGTCCTCACGTGTCATATTTAGTCCTGACACGTCGTATTTAGTCCTTACGTGTCATATTTAATCCTCACGTGCCGTATTTAGTCCTCACGTGTCATATTTAGTCCTCACGTGTCGTATTTAGTCCTCACGTGTCATATTTAGTCCTCACGTGCCGTATTTAATCCTCACGTGTCGTATTTAGTCCTCACATGTCGTATTTAGTCCTGACACGTCGTATTTAGTCCTCACGTGTAATATTTAGTCCTGACACGTCGTATTTAGTCCTCACGTGTCATATTTAGACCTCACGTGCCGTATTTAGTCCTCACGTGTCGTATTTAGTCCTCACGTGTCGTATTTAGTCCTCACGTGTCGTATTTAGTCCTCACGTGTCGTATTTAGTCCCCACGTGTCGTATTTAGTCCTCACGTGCCGTATTTAATCCTGACACGTCGTATTTAGTCCTCACGTGCCGTATTTAGTCCTCATGTGTCGTATTTAGCATCATTTTCATTCAAAAAGTCTGTTGAGCTTTTGTTTCACTTTAAACTGCAGAATGTTGTCTGAAAGTAGCTCCTTGTTGTTGCTGCTGCGACTTAGCTTTCTTAGCTTTAGCTCTTTGCTAACGGCAGGAGGAGATAAAGGACACTCCAACTCAACACAACCTCATAAACGTGTTATTGAAGGAGCCGAAGGTGATGAGTTGAACCGTGTGTTCATCTTAAACTCTGTGTCAGTGATACATTTGTGCAACGTCGTTTTTCTGCTTTTCTCTTCGTTACTTTTAAGTTAATTTGATTTATTTATTGTGATTATTTAGTGTTGTCATTATGGTGATCTCCAAACAAATAGAGTAAACAAATGGGTCCACATTTACACGTTTAAACGCAGGCTCGAGAGGAGGGTTCTGGTGAACGTGTTCAGTCCTGATGGAGGCCCAGGGTCCTGACGGAGGCCCGGGTCCTGACAGAGGCCCGGGGTCCTGATGGAGGCCCGGGGTCCTGATGGAGGCCCAGGGTCCTGATGGAGGCCCGGGGTCCTGATGGAGCCAGGCGATCCTGAGTGGAGGCCCAGGGTCCAGATGGTGAGGCCCTTGGGGTCTGATGGAGGCCAGGTCCTGATGGAGGCCCAGGGTCCTGACGGAGGCCCAGGGTTCCTGACGGAGGCCCGGGGTCCTGACGGAGGCCCGGGGGTCCTGACGAGGAGACCCAGGGTCCTGATGGAGGCCCAGAACGTAGGGCCTCAAAGTTCAAACACTAAACCGTTACTTTTGTTTGGTTTGCCGTCTCTGTTTCCATGGCGCTGGAGTCTGTGCACTCATAACTCCACAATCTCCTTTCAGAGCTATTATTAGACGCCGCTGCGCCCGCGCTTTTTTAATTCAAGTCCGTTTCCGGCACGTGAAGCTTCGGCGTCCACACTTCTCTCGGGTTTAAACTTCGAGTACGAGATCGTAAAAGAGGAAAAAAAAACAAAAAAAAAAAACGCATTCCAAGCCTCCGTCGTCATGACAAATCCCATTAGAATCTGCGGATGCAAATTGGTTAAATAAATCAAAATGAGCAGAGAGTTTTTGGGCCCGTCTCGTTCCATTATTCAGCATTATCCTCAAACGCACGCCGCTCTCCATGAACCAGCCGCTATTTTGGGACCAGGGGAAAGTCGCCAGCTCGTCGGACGTGGCTGTGTGAACGCGCCCCCTCCCCCGCTGTGTTATGTTTGTTTATTGTTTACGGTTGATGATTCTGGCCACCTGCTGCCGCCGCTCGTGCGCGCAACAACACACACACACACACACACACACACGAGGAGAGGGAGGAGCCGGAGCTTCACTAACACAAGAGCGAAATATAAAGCCCACATCGTCCAAAAACATTTCACTTTCTCTGTGAATCATGTTTGTTATTTCACACGTTTCTGAAGTCTCGTGCTGTGAGGATCTGACTCGGAAACAGGGTCTTTGTGGATGGAATTGTCTCTGAAGGAAGGAAAAACCACTTGCCACGTGCTCTGGGACCACCCTGTCGCTCAAAGACAAAGACACAGACTGTATGTGACATTTCCATTCCTTTAGATGTCACAATGATGTATTTGGGCCTTCAAACTTCCTGCCATGGACACGATCAGTGGATACTATCAGGAGCATAGTTCTGGCAGCAGGAAAAAAAGGCCATCACAAAAGAATGGATGACACAAACTGGCGTCTAAAATCAATGACTTGGACGGACATTTTAATGGATCACATTCGGACTCGATTTGGGTAACTGGACTTTTTTTTTTTTGTTTTTTTTTTTATTAAATTAAAATTAAATTAAAAATAAAAAAAATTAAAATTAAATATAAAAAGAAAATTAATAAAATAAAATAAAAACGAATTGCTCTAAAGCTAAGAGTTTAGCTGGCAGAATCACAACCTCATGAAAGTTGCTTTTTCTCTGACTGGATTCAACAACAGTTTGATTTCTCGACTTGTTCCCTGATGTTGCGACGCTTCGACCAAATCAGATTCAAATAATCCGTTATGACTTAACGCCTTTTTCCAAGGGCTTCGGCGGAGACTCCTATGGAGATGAGTCGAAACCCCCTGAAGCCGGACCCGTGGGCGAAAGCCCCTGAAGCACGGACCCGTGTGGTCGAAGCCCCTGAAGCACGGACCCGTGTGGTCGAACCCCCTGAAGCACGGACCCGTGTGGTCGAACCCCCTGAAGCACGGACCCGTGTGGCGTGAGCAGGTCAGAACCT
>BJKM01000993.1:0-57500 GCA_015082035.1 Chaenogobius annularis | reverse complement strand
TGAGAACCCATTGAGAACAAGACCTATTTTTCATGGGGCGTAAAACCTGCAGCGCTCAAACTACAACATTATTTACACAATTAAGGACAATTAGCATTTAAAAGCACAAATATGTTTTATCGGACTCTTTGTTTATTTAAAATAGCTTAAACGCCCTCAGTGAGACCAGTTCTGTGCCGAATCATCAACATTTGATGGATCAACACAAAGATTATTCACATGAACAGAGAATAGAGCTGGGCCTAAAATGGATCCCTGTGGTACACCTTTGGACGCACTCACAAAAGAAGAAGTTCCGGCCAATTTAACACATTGTAATCGAAATCGAAATCGTTTTGTGACGATTACAATATGATTTGACCATTTAAACCAGAAGAATAAAACCGTAAACAAATGTAATATGTCTGATCTTCAGCCCTCAGAAGTCCTTCAAATACACGCCCACTGCACGTTCTGTTTCAGTGGAAGAGTGCCGTCTGTTGAGTTGTACTTTTCACATTTGTATTTACGGCGGCGTGTTTTTCATGGCGCCATCACCGTTCCCGTCTCTCTAAACTGACAACGCCGCGGCTCCGTTTTGCCCTCAATTTCTCCGCCGTAATAAAAAACGATTCCAACAAAAAGATGTCATTTCCGTGCCGAGCGAGAGCGCCTGAATACAGAGCCCCTGCAGGTGCTCGGTGCGTCTGAATGCTCCAACCCCGCAGCTGTTCGGGGGGGGGCGCACATTTACCGCCGATACCGCCCAGATTTAATGCCAGAGAGGAACATTCCGCCTTCTGGATGGGGTTTTAAAACACGTCTTCGTCGGAGCGAGGAGCACAAGCGCGTTCTGAAATGTTCTCTTCAGCTTCTGCGCCGTCTGTTTTCGGGGCGTCGCGTTCTGACAGTCTGAAAAGTGTAACTTGGTAATGACCACGGCGCGGTCGCTCGGGGCGACGGGGGGCTGTTTAGAAGACCAACGTTTGGAAGTAAAGCTCTTATTGCCGGGCCAGTTCAGACGGTCTGTCACTTTTCTGATGCACATCCTGGGCCTTTGTCGTCATGGAGATTGTTTATTCAGAAACCCATCAAAGAATGTGCTCTTGGGGATGAATAAAAGTCATTCTGAGTCTGATTAGATTTCACCAAGTGGTTGATCACATGTGCTGAACGTGTTCGGTTCAAAAGGATGAGATTGATCCAATAATGAAACAGATGAAGTCAACACAGTGAAAATAATGACAACGTTCATTATTCAGCACTTCATATTCATTCTGTCATTTTCTGTCCAAAAGAGCTCCAGATGTGTTCTTTTCATGAGGACATTAACCACCTCGTCCACCAGAGGCAGTGTGGTGCTGCTCTCTCACTGCGAGAGTGTCGCCTCTCCACAGATCTGACCTGTAACTTGATCTGGTTGCGAACACCGTGTGTGCTGACCACTGGGTTCTGAACACCGTGGGCGCTGACCACTGGGCTCTGAACACAGTGGGCGGTGAGCACTGGGCTCTGAACACCGTGGGTGCTGACCACTGGGCTCCAAACACCGTGGGCGCTGACCACTGGGCTCTGAACACCGTGGGCGCTGACCACTGGGCTCTGAACACCGTGGGCGCTGACCACTGGGCTCTGAACACCGTGGGCGCTAACCACTGGGCTCTGAACACAGTGGGCGGTGAGCACTGGGCTCTGAACACCGTGGGTGCTGACCACTGGGCTCTGAACACCGTGGGCGCTAACCACTGGGCTCTGAACAAAGTGGGCGGTGAGCACTGGGCTCTGAAACACCGTGGGCGCTGACCACTGGGCTCCGAATACAGTGGGCGCTGACCACTGGGCTCTGAACACCGTGGGCGCTGACCACTGGGCTCCGAACAACCGTGGGCGCTGACCACTGGGCTCCGAACACCGTGGGCGCTGACCACTGGGCTCCGAACACCGTGGGCGCTGACCACTGGGCTCCGAACACCGTGGGCGCTGACCACTGGGCTCTGAACAATGTGGGCGCTGAACACCGTGGGCGGTGAGCAATGGGCTCTGAACACCGTGGGCGCTGACCACTGGGCTCCGAACACAGTGGGCGCTGACCACTGGGCTCTGAACACCGTGGGCGCTGACACACAAACATATTTAAGAGCGTTGCATCATCCACACGCGGCTCATTTACATCTGCGTGGGCTGCAGAGACGAGTGAAAGCCACACCGTTACCATGGAGATTAAGACTAAACTACACATCATATCTTTAATGTTCTCGAAGTATCACCTTAAAACAGGAAACTGAAACCAGTGAATATGTAAAAGAGGATGTGCCTGAGGCTGGAGCTTTTCTAAAGCGGTATCATTTTAAACATATGAAAAGCAAAGGAGGAAAAGGAGGCGCGCTCTCAGAAGGAGGTGCTCTCAGAAGGAGGCGCTCTCAGAAGGAGGCGCTCTCTCAGAAGGAGGCGCGCTCTCACAAGGATGTGCTATCAGAAGGAGGTGCTCTCAGAAGGAGGCGCTCTCTCAGAAGGAGGCGCTCTCTCAGAAGGAGGTGCTCTCAGAAGGAGGTGCTGTCAGAAGGAGGCGCTCTCTCAGAAGGAGGCGCTCTCAGAAGGAGGTGCTCTCAGAAGGAGCGCTCTCAGAAGGAGGCGCTCTCAGAAGGAGGCGCTCTCAGAAGGAGGCGCTCTCAGAAGGAGGCGCTCTCAGAAGGAGGTGCTCTGGCATGTTCAGACTGAACAAACTGCTCAGTTTGTGGAGCAGGAAAGCAATAATGTGAATTAGATCTGGGCTCATGAGGACCTGCTCTGGTGGACCATAGGAGGACCTGCTCTGGTGGACCAGAGGAGGACCTGCTCTGGTGGACCATAGGAGGACCTGCTCTGGTGGACCATAGGAGGACCTGCTCTGGTGGACCAGAGGAGGACCTGCTCTGCTGGACCAGAGAGGACCTGCTCTGCTGGACCATAGGAGGACCTGCTCTGGTGGACCAGAGAAGGACCTGCTCTGCTGGACCAGAGGAGGAGGGGGCGCTCTACACTTCACTCACTGTTGGTCTGAGGGGCTGATGGCACGGGCTCACTTCAGTCTGCCTCAGGGCAGCTGTGGCTACAGTAGTAGCTCACCGTGTGCTGTTCAGAGGCTCCTCCTTCTGAGCGGCCATTTTAAATCCCCTCCTCTGTGTCTGAGGCCAACACCTCACTCTCCGCTTGCCCCTCGCTCCCGTCACTCCCCTCACTCTCACCTCTCTCTCTCTCCTCCTCCCCCTCTCCTCCTCTTTCCCCCTCTCCCCCTCTCTCCCCTCTCTCCCCCTCTCTCCCCCTCTCTCCCCCTCTCTCCCCCTCTCTCCCCCTCTCCCCCCTCTCCCCCCCTCTCCCCCTATCTCCCCCCTCTCTCCCCCCCTCACCCCACTCTCTCCCCCCCTCTTTCCCCCCTCTTTCCCCCTCTTTCCCCCCTCTCTCCCCTCTCTTCCCCTCTCTCCCCTCTCCCCTCCCTCCCCTCTCCCCCCTCTATCTCCCCCTCTCCTCCTCTTTCCCCCCTCTCCCCCTTCTCTTCCCCCTCTCCCCTCTCTCCCCCTCTCTCCCCCCCTCACCCCCCTCTCTCCCCTCTTTTTCCCCCTCTCCCCCCTCTCTCCCCCCTCACCCCTCTTTCCCCCTCTTTTCCCCCCTCTCCCCTCTCTCCCCTCTCTTCCCTCTCTCCCTCTCTCCTCCCCTCTCCTCTCTCCCCTCTCTCCCCTCTTTCCCCCCCTCTCCCCCCTCTCCCCCTCTCTCCCTCTCTCTCCTCCTTTCCCCCCTCTCCCCCCTCTCCTCTCTCTTTTCCCGACTGAAAACGGCCTCAGTTTAAGACGCTTCTGATGAAACAAGGGCTTGTAAAGGGTTTATAAAAGGTTTATAAAGGGGTTTTAAAGGGTTTATAAAGAGTTTTTTAAAGGGGTTTTAAAGAGTTTATAAAGGGGTTTATAAAGAGGTTTTAAAGGGTTTTAAAGGGTTTGTAAAGGGGTTTTAAAGGGTTTATAAAGGGTTTTTTAAAGAGGTTTTAAAGGGTTTATAAAGGGTTTATAAAGGGTTTATAAAGGGGTTTTAAAGGGTTTATAAAGGGGTTTTTAAAGAGGTTTTAAAGGGTTTATAAAGGGTTTATAAAGGGGTTTTTAAAGGGTTTTTAAAGGCTATATAAAGGGTTTTAAAAGGGTTTTTTCAAAGGATTTATAGAGGGTTTATAAAGTGGTTTATAGAGGGTTTATGAAAGGTTTTTAAAGGGGTTTATAGAGGGTTTATAACGGGTTTTTAAAGGGTGTTTAAAGGGTTTATGAAGTGCTATGGCTGGATTACCTCAGAATATCACAATGTCTCGACAAGTCCAGCTGGTTTTGTGGACACGTGAATATGAACACGTCTAACATGGGATTTGACTGCGTTCGTTCGTGTAGATTATGGGATTATGACTCTGAACACTGTCGACGACGGCAAAATACACATTTTTAGGTTTTACTGTACGAAATACTAAAGAAATGTTCAGCCCACGATGCTTTTTAACTAGACACGCTTTAAACTCTAACTGAACGAGCTCCTAACCTCTAACTAAAGGAGCTCTTAAACTCTAACTAAAGGAGCTCTTAAACTCTAACTGAACGAGCTCTTAAACTCTAACTAAAGGAGCTCTTAAACTCTAACTGAACGAGCTCTTAAACTCTAACTGAACGAGCTCTTAAACTCTAACTGAACGAGCTCTTAACTTAAACTCTAACTAAAGGAGCTCTTAAACTCTAACTGAACGAGCTCTTAAACTCTAACTGAACGAGCTCTTAAACTCTAACTGAGCGAGCTCTTAAACTCTAAACGAGCTCTTAAACTCTAACTCTAAACTGAACGAGCTCTTAAACTCTAACTAAAGGAGCTCTTAAACTCTAACTGAACGAGCTTTAAACTCTAACTGAACGAGCTCTTAAACTCTAACTGAACGAGCTCTTAAACTCTAAACTAAAGGAGCTCTTAAACTCTAAACTGAACGAGCTCTTAAACTCTAAACTGCTAAAACGAGCTCTTAAACTCTAACTGAGCGAGCTCTTAAACTCTAACTGAACGAGCTCTTTAAACTCTAACTAAAGGAGCTCTAAACTCTAACTCTAACAACGAGCTCTTAAACTCTCTGAAGCGAGAACTCTAACTGAACGAGCTCTTAAACTCTAACTGAACGAGCTCTTAAAGCTCTAAACCTAACTGAACGAGCTCTTAAACTCTAACTAAGCGAGCTCTTAAACTCAACTGAGCTCTTAAACTCTAACTGCTCTTAAACTCTAAATGACGCTCACTGAAACGAGCTCTTAAACTCTAACTGAACGAGCTAGCTCTTAAACTCACTTAAACAGCTCTTAACTCTAATGAACGCTCTTAAACTCTAAACGCTGAAGCTCTTAAACTCTAACTGAACGAGCTCTTAAACTCTAACTGAAAGTCTTAAACCTCTAAACGAGCTCTTAACTCTAACTGAACGAGCCCCTAAACTCTAACTGAGCGAGCTCTTAAACTCTAACTGAACGAGCTCGAGCTCTTAAACTCTAACTGAACGAGCTCTTAAACTCTAACTGAACGAGCTCTTAAAACTCTAAATTGTCTCACGCTCGTCATGTCCGGATCTGTCTCCAGAATCAAGCCCACATTTGACCCCGCTCTTCTCTCGGCTTCGTCCTAATTAAATGCACCTCTCGGCCCGTGGAGCTGTGTTTGTCCAGGCGTGAATAACCCGGGCCCTTAATCCCCTTTAGAGCGCGCTCTGCGCAGCTCCTAATGAGGGTCCCGAGCGCCCGCCGCTCACCGACACTCCACGTTTCCTGCTGATAACCTGAGCTTCACTGCACAATAGGGAAAAAACTGCCCATTACTTTAGCAGTCGACTACAGTTCAGTCTGTTCTTCGACCAGTTTTATTGTACATGAGACGTTACTGACACTATTTTTAACCGAATAAAAGGTGTAACTATGGCGACTGAAGGATTCTAGATGCAGAAAATTGATGACTAAGTCTATTATTGATTCCTTTTTTGACATTGTGAGTCAATAAGGCCATTGATCTCTCCCCCCTCTCTCCTCCTCTCTCCCCCTCTCCCCCTCGCCCCCTCCCTCTCCCTCTCTCCCTCTCCCCTCCTCTCCTTTACTGAACTTTGTGTTGCTCTCCCTCTCCCCTCTCTCTCTCTCTTCACTCACCGTTGTGTTACTCTCTCGCATCTCTCCTCCCCTCTCTCCCCTCCTCTCCCCCCTCTCTCCCCCTCTCTCCTCTCCCCCTCTCCCCCCTCTCCCCCTCTCCTCCTCCCCTCCTCTCCTCTCCTCCTCCCACTCTCCCCCTCCCTCTCCTCCCTCTCCCCCTCCTCCTCTCCCCCTCCCTCCCTCTCTCCCTCCTCTCCCCTCTCTCCCCTCTTCTCTCTCTTACTGACCGTTGTGTTGCTCACATTGATTTCCTGCAGTGCTTTTCCTCTTGGACACATTTTGCTGACACCACAGTAAAGACTCTTTGTGTGTTTGTTAAATAAATCCACATTTGAAGCGTTAAAGCCCAAAACGAGAGAGCACTGACCACTGAGGGGCGCTCTGCGTGAGTCTGACCACTGAGGGGCGCTCTTGCGTGAGTCTGACCACTGAGGGGCGCTCTGTGTGAGTCTGACCACTGAGGGGCGCTCTGTGTGAGTCTGACCACTGAGGGGCGCTCTGTGTGAGTCTGACCACTGAGGGGGCGCTCTGTGTGAGTCTGACCACTGAGGGGCGCTCTGTGTGAGTCCTGACCACTGAGGGGCGCTCTGTGTGAGTCCGACCACTGAGGGCGTCTGACCACTGAGGGCCGCTCTGTGTGAGTCTGACCACTGAGGGGCGCTCTGTGTGAGTCTGACCACTGAGGGGCGCTCTGTGTGAGTCTGACCAGTCTGAGGGCGCTCTGTGTGAGTCTGACACTGAGGGCGCTCTGTGTGAGTCTGACCACTGGGGGGCGCTCTGTGTGAGTTTGTGAGCTTATTTACTGAAGTAGCTGCTAGTCCCTTCTCCTCTCTCCCCTCTCTCCCCCCTCTCTCTCCCCTCTCTCCCTCTCTCTCTCTCCCCCTCTCTCTCTCTCCCCCCTCTCTCCCCTCTCCTTCTCTCTCCCCTCTCCCCCTCTCTCCCCCTCTCTCCTCCCTCTCTCCCCCTCTCTCTCCCTCCTCTCCCCTCTCTCCCCTCTCTCTCCCCCCTCTCTCCCCTCTCTCTCTCTCTCCTCTTCTCCCTCTCTCTCCCTCTCTCCCTCTCTCCCCTCCCCCTCCTCCCCCTCCTCTCCCCCCTCCTCCTCTCTCCTCCCTCTCTCTCCCTCTCCTCTCCTCTCTCTCTCCCCTCTCCCCCTCCTCCTCCCCCCTCTCAGTACTTCTTCAGTGACTTTCACTCTCCTCAGAAGGAGGCTCTCTCTCTCGTCTCCTCTCTCTCTCTCTCCCCCTCTCTCTCTCCTCTCTCCCCTCTCTCTCTCCTCTCTCTCCCCTCTCTCTCCCTCTCTCTCTCCCTCTCCTCCCTCTCTCCCCCTCTCTTCTCCTCTCTCTCTCCCCTCTCTCCCTCTCTCCCTCTCTCTCCCCTCTTCCCCTCTCTCTCTCTCTCTCTCTCTCTCTCTCCCCCCTCTCCCTCTCTCCCTCTCTCCTCCTCTCTCCCTCTCCCCTCTCTCTCCTCTCTCTCTCCCCCTCTCTCCCTCTCTTCCCCCTCTCCTCTCTCTCCCCTCTCTCTCCTTCTCCCCCCTCTCTCTCCCCTCTCTTCCCCCTCTTCCCCTCTCCTCCCTCTCTCCTCTCTCCCCCTCTCTCTCCCTCTCTCTCTCTCTCTCTCCTCCTCTCTCTCTCTCCCCTCTCTCCTCCTCTCTCTCCCTCCCCTCCTCTCTCTCCTCTCTCTCCCCCTCTCTCCCCCCCCCCCTCCCCCCTCCTCCCACAGTACCTTCTGCAGTGACTTTACTTCACTGAGCTCCAGTATCAGAAGGAGGCTTCAGGGACCTAAAGTAAATGTCAGGCACAAACTGTCTCCTCTTGAAGCTCAGATGGAGCTGAACTTCAGAGAAAGCAAAACCTCCTAAACCTCCTGGAGACCCACCTGGAGTTCAGGAGGATCTGGAGATCAGATGCACTGAGCACATGAAGAGTTCTGTCACAAGATTCTGAGGGACGAACACTCGGATGAGTTGATTTTAGGTTTTAACTCTTGTCAAATCTAGTCTAGTCAAATGCTGAGTCAGAAATCCAAAATCCCTTCTTGATTTTTTGAAATATCTAATGATGTAGATCTAATTTACACCCAATAATCCTGTTATAGACCTGGTTTTGATCTTGTGGTTCTCGGAAGGCAACATACGTTCTCAAGTGGGTTTAAACGATCCTGAGCCGAAGATCACGATCGTCAGAACAATAATCTGCCTGGAAAATAATGAAATACATGGCCACATGATGAGCAGATCTCCTCTGGTTCCAACCTGGTCTTCTCCGCCTCGTGCGTCTTCTCTCGACGCCATGCGCTAATGACGATGTTTTGTGTTTCCCAGGAGACCGAGGACTGGACATAAAAAGGACCGCTCGCCGGAGTCTGATTCTGGAGCTCTGGACGGCTCAGGTGAGACTCGAACGGGCTCCGCGCCTGATTTAACCCGCGCTCGGCTCATTTCGGCGCTCTCAGAGGGCGCGGCTGGCGTTTTGTTGCGGCAGAAATGTTCTGCTGAGTTGTGTTTTTGTTCTGCTGAGTTGTGTTTTTCACTGTATTCATGTCTTTTCATAAAGTAGAATTTGCGTTTCGTCATAGCGGTTTCCGGGTCCTATATAGAGCCTTTGCTGTTAGCATGCTAGTTCTTGTTAGCATCACCGCGTCCAAAGCGAGGGATACGTCTGCGAACAGTTTGAAGACGAGAAGAGTCCGGTTCTTGTCGTTGGCGTGACAGTTTAGCAGAGCTGCCGTTAGCCTGTTAGCGCGCTAGCTCGTCCGCCGTATACGGCGTCAAGCTAACGACGGCGCACACCGACTCTTCATTTCGGGGGTTTGTTTTGGTCTTTCTCGCTGCAAAAGGCGGTGAAAGGAAGTGTGTAAAGTGTGAGTGAAGTCTACACAGTGTCGCGTCGCTTTTGTGCGTTTGCAAAAGTGTGTGCTGTAACCATGACGACTGAATCACATGTTAGCGTTATGATTTTTGTTTAATTTCTCTGGTGAATAACTTTATCAACTCAAACGTTCTGAAGGACAAAGACATGGACATTGAATTGTCAGCACTTTTGTGTTTTGTTTTGCTTCGTTTTGTTTACGCTAACGATTATATTGTGAGCTGAATAATGAAAATTGTTTGAATAATTTAATCATCTTGAGATGAGAAAAAGCAACATGGTGTTTTTTACAATGTAGTGGCAAAGATAAATATTAAAGATACAATTTTACACTCAAAATAATTGTTTTGTTATTATTATTATTATTATTATTATTATTATTATTATTATTATTGTTGTTATCATTATCATTATTGTCATTATTCTTATTATTATTATCATTATTATTATTCTTATTATTATTTTATTATTATTATTATTATTATTATTATTATTATCATTATTGTTATTATTATTGTTATTATTATTATCATTATTGTCATTATTATGATTATTATTATTATTATTATTATTATTATTATTATCATTATTGTCATCTTTATTATTATTATTATCATTATTATTATTATTGTTATTATTATTATCATTATTGTCATTATTATTATTATTATTATCATTATTGTCATTTTTATTATTATTATCATTATTATTATTATTATTATTATTAAGTTTATTATCATTATCATCGTTATTATCGTTATTATCGTTATTATCGTTGTTGTCGTTGTTGTCGTTGTTGTCGTTGTTGTCGTTGTTGTCGTTGTCGTCGTCGTCGTCGTCGTCGTCGTCGTCGTCGTTGTTGTTATAATTATAATAGTTATTATTATTATTATTATTATATATTTGTTAAATCCATATATCATCTGCCAGAAACAAACCGAACTGAAAAAACAAAACAAAACAAAGGAGCTTTGTCTGGGTTTTTAAATAAAGTTCTGTTTTTATTTGAGTCTTTGCATTTTAGTTTTTGTGCTTAAAATAAAAGTGACTTTTTACCTTGAAACTAAAGGTCAAACTAAAGACAGGAAACAGTTGATTCAAACTCCGCCCTCTGAGTCACATGACACGTTCGTTAATCCGACTCTTTAAATGTAAATGAGGAGCGTTCGTGCAGTGTCTTTATCTGAAAAACACCGGCGTCGTGACTCGCGTCGTTCTCACCGCCTGTCGTTCTCCTGGGGGTCTCGCGGGGGCGACGCTGTGCAAACGTGTGCGGAGCCTCGCCGGGTCCCAGGGGGCGCTGTGGAGCAGAGCCAATGACGTCTCGGAGGGAGGAGGGAGAGTGGAGAGAGGAAGAGGAGGAATGACAGAGTGTTGAGAGAGAGGGGGAAGAGAGGAAGAGGAGGAATGACAGTGTTAAGAGAGAGAGAGAGGGAAGAGAGGAAGAGGAGGAATGACAGAGTGTTGAGAGAGAGAGAGAGAGGGGGGAAGAGAGGAAGAGGAGGAATGACAGTGTTGAGAGAGAGAGGGGGGAAGAGAGGAAGAGGAGGAATGACAGTGTGAAGAGAGAGAGGGGGAAGAGAGAAAGAGGCAAGGAATGACAGTGTTGAGAGAGAGAGAGAGGGAAGAGAGCAAGACGGGAGTTTGTTAATTTTTTTGACAAGAGTGTTGAGAGAGAGAGAGGGGGGAAAAAGAGAGCATGAGGAGGAACTGACAGAGTGTGAGAGGAGAGAGGGGGAAGAGAGGGAAGAGGAGGAATGACAGTGTTGAAGGAGAGGAAGAGAGGGGAGAGGAAAGAGAGGGGGAAGAGAATGAGAGGATCGAGAGAGAGAGGGGGGAAGAGAGGAAGAGGGAGGAATGACAGTGTGAGAGAGAGAGAGGGGGAAAGAGAGGAGGGAGGATGAGTTAGAGAGGGGGGAGAGAGGAAAAGAGGAGGAATGACAGTGTTTGAGAGCGCGAGAGGGAGAGAGGAGAGGAGGAATGTACAGTGTTGGGGAGCAGAGAGGGGGAAGAGAGGAGGAGGAGGGAATGACAGTGTCGAGAGAGAGAAGAGAGGGGGGAAGAAGAGGAAGAGGGGGAAATGAACAGTGTTGGAGAGAGAGAGAGGGAAGAGAGGAAGAAGGAGGATGACATGTTGAGGGAGAGAAGAGATGGGAAAGAGGAAAGGAGAGTTAACGTGTTTGAGAGAGAAGAGAGAAGGAAGAGAGGAAGAGGAGGAATGACAGTGTTGAGAGAGGGGGGAAGAGAGGAAGAGGAGGAATGACAGTGTTAAGAGAGAGAGAGAGGGAAGAGAGGAAGAGGAGGAATGACGAGTGTTGAGAGAGAGAGAGAGAGGGGGAAGAAGGGAAGAGGAGGAATGACAGTGTTGAGAGAGAGAGGGGGGAAGAGAGGAAGAGGAGGAATGACAGAGTGTTGAGAGAGAGAGAGGGGGGAAGAGAGGAGAGGAGGAATGACAGTGTTGGAGAGAGAGGAGGGGGAAGAGAGGAAGAGGAGGAATGACAGTGTTGAGAGAGAGAGAGAGAGAGGGAAGAGAGGAAGAGGAGGAATGACAGAGTGTTGAGAGAGAGAGAGGGGGGAAGAGAGGATGAGGAGGAATGACGAGTGTTGAGAGAGAGAGAGGGGGCAAGAGAGGAAGAGGAGAAATAGATGTTTGAGAGAGAGAGAGGGGGAAGAGAGGAAGAGGAGGAATGACAGGTGAGAGAGAGAGAGGGAAGAGAGGAAGAGGAGGAATGACAGTGTTGAGAGATGAGAAGGGGGGAAAGAGGAAGAGGAGGAATGACAGTGTCGGAAGAGAGGAAGAGAAGGATGCGAGAGAGAGGGGGGAATAAGAGGAATGAGTTAGAGAGAGGGGGAAAGAGCAGTGTTGAGAGAAGAAAGAAAAGGAATACAGTGTTGAGAGAGAGGAAGAGGGAGGAGAGCAGTGAGAGAGAGAGAGAGGAGAATGACAGTGTTGAGAGGAGAGAGAGGGGGAGATGTAGAGGAAGAGGAGGAGATGACAGTGTCGAGAGAGAGAGAGAGAGGGGAAGAGAGGAAGAGGGAGAGTGACAGTGTGAAGAGAGAGAGAGAGGAGAGAGGAATGGAGTGAGTGATGACAGTGTTGAGAGAGAGAGAGAGGGGGAAGAGAGGAAGAGAGAGGAGATGACTGTAGAGTGTTGAGAGAGAGAGAAGAGGGAAGAGAGGAAGAGGAGGAATGACAGTGTTGAGAGAGAGAGAGGGGGAAGAGAGTAGAGAGAGAGGGAATGACAGAGTGTTGAGAGAGAGAGAGAGAGGGGAAGAGAGGAAGAGGAGGAATGAGCAGTGTTGAGGGAGAGAGAGTGGGGGAGAGAGGAGAGGAGGAGGAATGAAGTGTTGAGTGTGAGAGGAAAGAAGAGGAATTAAGGGAAGAGAGAAGGGAAGAAGGGAATGAACAGTGTTGAGGGGAGAGAGAGAGGAGAAGAAGGAGGGGGATGAGAGTTGAGAGGGGGGAGGAGGGACAGTGAGATGGAGGAAAGAGGAATACAGGAGGGGATAGGGAGAGATCATTTGAGGGAGAGGGGAGAGGGAGAGAAATGACGAGGTGATGGGAGAGAGGAAGGAAATGACATGTTTGAGGAGAAGGAAGGAGAAGGAATGACAGGGTGAGTAGAGAGAGGGAAAAGGAAGGATAATGACAGTGTTGAGTGAGAGAGAGGGGGAAGAGAGAAGAGGAAGATGACAGTGTTGAGAGAGAGAGGGGGAAGAGAGGAAGAGAGGAATGACAGTGTTGAGGAGAAGGGGGAAAGAGAGGAAGAGAGGAATGACAGGTGTTGAGAGGAGAGGGGGAGAGAGTGAAGAAAAGAATGACAGTGTTGAGAGAAGAGGGAGAAGGGAGAGGAAGAAGAGGTGAGAGAGAAAGGGGGAGAGGTGACAGTGTCGAGGAGGAAAAAGGATACATGAGAGAGAGAAGAGAAGGGAGAATGAGTGAGGGAGAGAGGCAGGGGAAAGGTACGGAGAAAGAAGGAGGAGGGTACAGTTGGGGGGAGTGTGAGGGGAGACGGTGAGAGGGGGAAGAGAGGGAGAAGACAGGATTGGGAAGGAAGGAAGAGATGTAGGGGAAGAGAAGATGCAGTGTAGGAGGAGAGAGAATAAAGTGAGGAGAGAGAGGGGAAGAAGAGAGAGAATGACAGTGGAGGGAGAGGGGAGAGATGACAGTGTTGAGAGAGAGAGAGGGGGAAGAAGAGGAAGAGAGGATAATGACAGTGTTGAGGAGAGAGGGGAAGAGAGGAAGAGGAGAATGACAGTGTTGAGGACGAGGGGGGGGAAGAGAGGAAAGAGGAGGTAATGACATGTTGAGGGATGAGGGGGAGGAAGAATGGAAGAGGAGGAATGACCAGTGTTGAGGGAGAGGGGGAGAGAGGAAAGGAGGAATGACAGTGGGTTGAGAAGAGAGTGGGGAAGAAGAAGAGGAGAATGACAAGGTTGAGGGAGAGAGGGAAGAGATGAAGAGGAGAATGAACAGTGTTGAGAGAGAGAGGGGAAGAGAGGAAGAGGAGGAATGACAAGTGTAGATGAGGGAGAGGGGGAAGAGAGGAAGAGGAGGATGACAGTGTTGAAGGGAGAGAGGGGAAGAGAGCGAAGAGCGAGGAATGACAGGTTTGGAGGGAGAGGGGCGGGAAGAGAGGAAGAAGAGGAATGACAGTGTTGAGGGAAGGGGGGGAGAGAGGAAGAGGAAGAGATGACAGTGTGAGGAGGAGGGGGGGAGAGAGGAAGAGGAGAATGACAAGTGTTGAGAGAAGGGAAAGAGAGGAAGAGGAGGAATGTGAGAGTGGGGAGAGAGAGATGCAGTGTGAGGAGAGGAGAGAGAAGGGAGGAATTCACAGGAGGAGAGGGAAGAGAGGAAGAGGAGATGACAGTTGAGAGAAGAAAGAACATGAGGCAGGAAAGGAAGGGGATGAGTTGAGAGAGGGGAGAGAGGAAGAGAGAGGAGGAGGAGGGGGAATAGAGTGACAGTGAGGGAGAGAAGAGGAGCATAATGAGGGAGAAGAGGCGAAAAGAGAGGAGAAGACGTGTAGGAAGGAGGAGATGACAGTGTTGAGAGAGGAGAGAGGAAGAGAGGAAGACAGGTAGAGAGAGAGAATGAGGGAAGACAGCGTGAGTTTGAGGGAGAGGGGGAAGAGAGAGAAGAGGAGAATGACAGTGTAGGGAGAGGGGGGGAAGATGAGACCTTTGGGTCCCTGAGCAGTCTGCACAAAGAACAAAACCAACAATAAACTAACGACAAAGAGACAAAATGTGAGAATTGTTTTTTCAAATTCATTTGAAAACAGAGACCCTCTAAATCAGGGTGAATCGGGGGTCCACAGCCTTTTTGCAACCACAGACCGGAATAATGAGGGTTTAATGTTCACGGACGCCTTCTACGTGTGGTGTCACTGTCGGGGGATTCGAGATCAATGACACCCGAGTGTTAGGTGGTCCATGTCGGGGGGATTCGAGACTATGACACCGCAGTGTTAGGTGGTCCATGTCGCGGGGATTCGAGACTATGACACCCGCAGTGTTAGGTGGTCCCATGTCTGGGGATGGGACACAATGACACAGACCCGCAGTGTTAGGTGGTCCCATGTCGGGGGGATGGGAGACAATGACACCCGCAGTGTTAGTGGGTCCATGTCGGGGGATGGGACACATATGACACCTGCGCAGTGTTAGGTGGTCCATGTCGGGGATGGGAGACAATGACACCCGCAGTGTTAGGTGGTCCATGTCGGGGGATGGGAGTCAATGACACGCAGTGTTAGGTGGTCCCATGTCGGGGGGATGGGACAACAATGACGCCCGCAGTGTTAGGTGGTCCCATGTCGGGGGATGGGAGACTATGACAACCCGCAGTGTTAGGTGGTCCCATGTCGGGGGGATGGGAGACAATGACCCGCAGTGTAGGTGGTCCCATGTCGGGGGATGGGACACAATGACACCCGCAGTGTTAGGTGGTCCCATGTCGGGGGATGGGAGACAATGACACCCGCATGTTAGGTGGTCCAATGTCGGGGGGATGGGAGTCAATGAACACCCGCAGTGTTAGGTGGTCCCATGTCGGGGGGATGGGACACAATGACGCCCGCAGTGTTAGGTGGTCCCATGTCGGGGGGAATGGGAGACTATGACGCCGCAGTGTTAGGTGGTCCCATGTCGGGGGGATGGGAGACTATGACCCCGTAGTGTTAAGGTGGTCCCATGTCGGAGGGGATGGGAGACTATGACGCCCGCAGTGTTTGGTCCCATGTCTGGGGGATGGGAGACTATGACACCCGCAGTGTTAGGTGGTCCCATGTCGGGGGGATGGGAGATATGACACCCGCTAGTGGTTTAGGGTGGTCCATGTCGGGGGGATGGGAGACTATGACGCCCGCAGTGTTAGGTGGTCGCAGTGTTAGGTGGTCCCATGTCGGGGGGATGGGAGACTATGACACCCGCAGTGTTAGGTGGTCCCATGTCGGGGGGATGGGAGACTATGACACCCGCAGTGTTTCTGAAGCACTGTCTCGGCGGCCGTCTGCAGAAAAGCCCGCTTCACACAGACAGGAGGTGGACGTTCTGGCCTGATGTTCTTCCAGAACGTCTGAGACCACCATCTCCGACCGCTCGAGTCGTCCGTTTACTCACAAACGTGTCGCGGATCCATTCATGTAAACACAATTGTGTGCAGATGACTGTTATCTGATTACTGTCTGTTATCTGGCTACTCTCTGTTATCTGGCTACTGTCTGTTATCTGATTACTGTCTGTTATCTGGCTACTGTCTTTATCTGATTACTGTCTGTTATCTGGCTACTGTCTTTATCTGATTACTGTCTGTTATCTGGCTACTGTCTGTTATCTGGCTACTGTCTTTATCTGATTACTGTCTGTTATCTGGCTACTGTCTATTATCTGGCTACTGTCTGTTATCTGGCTACTGTCTGTTATCTGGTTACTGTCTGTTATCTGGCTACTGTCTGTTATCTGATTACTGTCCGTGGGGGTTTATGGAGGTAAAACCGGAGCCCTCCAGATCTCGACCTCTGACAAAGTCAAACCTGTATGAAACTGTAAAGTGGGTGTTTTTGTGAGGCTCAGAGGAGGAGCAGAGAAGAGGAGCTCGTAAACACAACACAACGCACAACTGCTGAAGGAACTCAGCAGGTTAAAGCAGGTTAAAGCAGGTTAAAGCAGGTTAAAGCAGGTTAAAGCAGGTTAAAGCAGGTTAAAGCAGGTTAAAGCAGGTTAAAGCAGGTTAAAAGCAGGTTAAAAGCAGGTTAAAGCAGGTTAAAGCAGGTTAAAGCAGGTTAAAGCAGGTTAAAAGCAGGTTTGGCATTAGCGCGTCCTTTCCACTTCCAGGTCGCTCTGGGCCAGATCTTTATTTCATGAGCTCATCGTCCCAAAAGAAAACAGGAAAATGGTGAGAAGGGTCATTATTATTTCATTTCAGAAGCATTTCAAAGCCCCCCAGGCCATTATCCCAGCGCTTACACCTTCACACGTGTTGCCCTTAGTCCTTCATTTCTGTTTTGTTAAATGACTTTGGAATTGATTCTTCGTAATGATCAAACTGCAAAAGTTGTAGTGGCGTTGGCAAAGCACCGCCCTCTTTGAGAACTAGCTCACAGCACCAGAGAAATCTGATTATCGATGTTTGAGAGTCACTGCTGCGTTTGGAAGCAGCTTTACAAGAACATTTCCCCTGTCTTTGCCACAGTGGTTTGGCCTTCATGCCAGCAATCTTAAGGAAATCAGATTACTCGCATCAGGCGGAGCGGTTCACGGGACATTTCAGTAATCTAACAACTCCACAAACGGCGTGCATCGATGATCGCGCAGACCTTTGGCTCTTTCTGTGGAAACGACGGCGTGTTCCAGTCTGAACCTAAACATGTCCGCTGAATCCGCTGAGTCCGCTGAATCTGCTGAATCTGCTGAGTCCGCTGAATCCGCTGAATCCGCTGAGTCCGCTGAATCTGCTGAATCTGCTGAGTCCGCTGAATCCGCTGAATCCGCTGAGTCCGCTGAATCCGCTGAGTCTGGTGAATCCGCTGAATCCGCTGAGTCTGGTGAATCCGCTGAATCCGCTGAGTCTGGTGAATCCGCTGAATCCGCTGAGTCCGCTGAATCCGCTTAATCCGCTGAGTCCGCTGAATCTGCTGAATCTGCTGAATCCGCTGAATCCGTGGATTTCTCTGGACATGTTCCTCACACAGACTCAAAGATCAGGCCTTAAAGTGGCTCGTAAACACACCAAACTGCACGGGACAAAATAAACGAGGGATGTCAAGATTATTCAGTTAATCGATAAACGTGATTATTCAGGTCACAATAAAATCTCACTAATTTGGATGATTTTAGAAGTCTTTTTAGTTCACTCGTCCAAAACCACAGACCTAAATGTAAAGAGCTATTTTATCTGGCTGTTTTCTGTCTTTCGGTAAATTCAGTCTCAGTAATTGTGAATAATCATTCAATTGTGATGTTTTTACCTTTGATATCGTGACGTCCCAAACAGAAGGGTTTGTTCTGAGTCGGATTTATTACACTTCATAAATGAGGCCAAATTTGAATTTTTATGCCAAATTCAGATCTACTTTGCTCCAAATTCAAATAAGAAATCCAAAAATCCGCTCTGTACAGGTTTTACTGTTGAATGTTCTAATTTGTCCACAAAATAAACCTGTCCATTTTCCAGCCTTAAATGTCCCGAACATGTGACATTTGGGCCGTTTCTTGGGCCGTGCTTTTCTTATATTGAGCGAAGTAAACTGTAGATAGAGTTACACACATGATGTCTCTGAATGTAATATTCGCAGTGCAGAGTGAACTAATCCGTTTCTGCGCGGCGCCCGTCGCTCCAGCGGCAGCGCTCGACTGAAACGCTCTGTGTCGAGGGGTTTAGATTGTGCAGCAGGTCGAGGAGAAGCCTGTGACCGCCTGTAGAAACACACACACACACACATACACACACACACATACACACACGCACACACACACACACACACACACATACATACACACACACGCGCACACATACATACACATACACACACGCACACCACGCACACACCACACCACACACGCGTGCAGCGGCACACCACACAACACACTGCAATGCGCTGCGCACACACACATACACGCACACACACAACACGCACACGCACACGCACAACACACACACACACACACCACGGGCACCACACTATTACATGCACAACACACGCCACACCACGCACATTACACGCACACCATCCTCACACACACACACCACACGCCCCACCCACGCACATACACATGCACACATACACACACGCACACATACACCACCACGCACAAACAACACACACATACACACACACACACACACGCGCAAACACATACACACACACACACACACGCACACCACACAACACGCACACGCACACGCACAACACGCACAATAACACATGCACAACACGCACACAACACACACCACACGCACACACGCACTTACAAGCACACACACGCACACCACAATCGCTCGCCTGTTAGAAACACCAACACACCATCACATCGCTCGCCCTGTTAGAAAGCTTCACACTCACACTCACACACACACACACCCACATACGCACACACACACACTTCGCTCGCCTGTAAAACACACACACACCACATAGCTCGCCTGTAAGAACACACACATCACACACTCACCACACACACACACATACGCACACACACACACATCGCTCGCCTGTAGCACACACACACACACACAACACACACACACACACATCGCTCGCCTGTAGAAACACACACACACACATCGCTCGCCTGTAGAAGCATTCACACTCACACTCACACATACACACATATACACACACACATACACGCACGCACACGCACACACACACACACACATTGCTGTAATTAAAGCCTCGTCCTTCGCCGTCTTGAGATCGGCGTTAATCAGCCTGACGAGCTCGTTAGATCCGGCTCGTGTGGAGGAAGCGGACGGGTTCAAAACAACGCGCACACGAGGATACACATAAATGATGATGATCTGAATGGGAAAAGGTCCAGTGGTTTATCTCACGGTCTAGAAGAGCGTGGGTGCTGCTGCGGCGGCCATCTTGTGACTGGAGAAGCAGCAAAATGCAAATAGAAAAGAATGTAAAAAGCGATAAAAACCCACGATTGCCCTGTTTAATAATAGTTTTTATAATCATGAATCCGTGTCCTAATGATGCAGAGTTAGATTTGAGTCTGTGTCTGGATTATGAATATGAACAAACACAAAACACTGCGTTGGTTTGTGTGTCACGGACGCCACGCGGACAAAACCGCCGCTCATTCGTCTGTTTACGTCACAGACATGACTATAAAACGACGCGATTAAATATATGTTCAAGGTTGTTGTTGTTTTTTATTTGCTCATTAGTTAGAAGGATTGACAGGGTGGTCCGAGCCACAACCTCCCCTCAGTCTACAACCGCCTCATACAGTAAGACCTCGGCAGAAATCCAGCCAGGCAAAGGCTAATGAGGCGCGGCTCTGAGGTACACAGGCCCAGACCTCGACGGGCCTTAATGACGAGCGAAAGGAGGGCGGGGCGGGTGATCGGTGATGACTCCTCCCACTTTGACCAATCATAGCGCAGTATGAATGCTGCGGAAACGTGCTCCATCAGATTGAAAAAGTCGAAACTATTAAACCTTTTCTTCATCCTTAGAGTTTTGAATCAATTAGACCCCCTCTCCCCCCCCTCCTCCCTCCCCCCTCTCCCCCCCTCTCCCCCCCCTCCCTCCCCCCCTCTCTCCCCCCTCTCCCCCCTTTCCTTCCCCCCTCTCTCCCCCCTCTCCCCTCTTCTCCCTCTCCCCCTTCTCTCCCCCCTCTGCCCTCTCCCTCCCCCTCGCTCTCTCTCTCTTCTCTCATTAATTCTCTTTCTCCGGTCGGTTCCTCATACATCCTACGTCTGGTCCCCAGAGGCGTCGTCCTTAAATCTGACTCACCTCGCCTCGCTTCCTTTTGCCCGCTCCTGCGCTCGCTCCTTCTGCCTCGCTCCTCGCGTTGCGCTCTGCGCCTCGCTCATCTCGCGTCTTCTGCCTCGCTGCCTCGCTCCTACGCTACTCGCACTCGCTCCTCGCCTCGCTCTTCGCCTGCTCCTTCGCCTCGCTCCTATCCTCAGCCTCGCTCCTCGCTCTCGCTCCTCCGCTCCTCGCCTCGGCTTCCTCGCCTCGCTCCTCGCCTCGCCCTCGCCTCGCTCCTCGCCTCGCTCCTCGCGTCGCTCCTCGCCCGCTCTCGGCCTCGCCTCGCTCCTCGCCTCGCTCTCGCTCTTCTGCTGCGCTCCTTCTGCCTCGCTTCTCCTCGCTCGCTCTCGCTCCTTCTGCCTCGCTCCTCGCTCGCTCTGACTCGATCCCTCCTCGCTCCTTCTCCTCGCTCCTGCCTCGTCTCGCCTCGCGTCCCTCGCTCCTTTGCTCGCTCCTCAGCCAGCTCCTCGCTCCTCGCCTCGCTTACTCGCTGCTCCTCGCTTCGCTCCGCTCGCTCCTCATCTGCTCAAGGGTTATGAGCCCACGGGGACGAGAGACGTTAGTTAAAGTCTTTATTTTGTAGGCGCGTGTACAAACTCTTCTCTCACGAACTCAGACATTCGGCGCTGATTTATCGACGTTGCGCTTTTCGTCGCGGGTGTAATTGTGAGGCCCGGGACGACTCTCCCGACCGTCTGGAGGTTTACTCGCGCCGCCCGTGGTTTTGACTGTGCCATTTGTGTGGCGGTGGACTGGCTTAAGAATAATAAAAGTTGAGCTCAGTCATCGTATAGTTTGACACGTCTGCGGGCGATGAAGCGGTGTCGGCTGATGGAAAAGGCTGATGGTCCGAGCAGGTGTGAAGAAGATTGTGGACTTTGTGAACGTTTTTAGAAGTTTAACTTTGGTCTCGTACTAAAAAGGTTCGACGACGCTTCACTTCTAAAGCTGGGCGGTGCTAAATCCTCTTGTTTTGATCTCAATCGGGGCAGGTCTGAGTTTGTTTATGTTCTAACACGTCACCTTGGAGGTCAAGTCGGCACAGACCGCCACATTAGCGCTTAGCGCTGTTCGTGCTGTTGCTACCTACACGGTGCGGACGCAGGGAGTCATTAGCCATCAGCGCGCTTGGTTGGCAGCTAGTACATGAGCCAGGTCAGGGAGCGTAACAGCCGTCGCTAACGGTGCAGCCACGTCGGCGCTAATGAGGCTGAGGAGGCTTCAACGCCGAGGTATTTGAGGAAAAGATGTATGTTTTTATGGTGCCGGAGTGAGCGCAGAGAACACGCAAGCTAGCATACGCAGGACTCACAACAGTCACGTTACGTTCACTGTAAAACGTCATGCTTTAGTAATCGTCAGTGGCGGCATTTCGCCTGAATAAGCACAGTCTACGATTCACCAAACCTTCAGGGGGGGTTTCAGCGGGGCCCAAGCCCAGTTAGGTCTATGGAGTTACTGAAGCTTGGGCACAGCAGGGGGCTTAGCATGTGGCACTTGGACTGTTCTGCCAGATTTTAGCAGGTCTGCAAAATTGCTCTTCTTTGCAGCAGAAACGTGTCCAGCAAAATCAAACATAATCAGTTGAAAGAGATGTAAATGTGTGACTGACTCAACAGAGAGTAAAAATAGAACGTTAGTACCCCTTTGCCCCTCTCTGTGGGGTCACACCTCTGCTTTGCCCTTGCCACTTTGCCATTTTTATACCCATTAGCCCAGATCCGCAAATGTGTTCCCGCCGCTGATCAGGACGCTCGGATTCTCCAAACGCAGCTGAAGCGCCTTCTCCTAACTGCCTAGGACTCATGGTCGACCCCGTGGCGAGTCGTCAGGGGTGACGACAGAGAGCTTCACGTGAAAACAAAGGTGGGAACGCCGGGGGATGAACGCGATGCAAATACAGACTCTTTCTCGTTTGAGGAGCTGTGTGCATTTTGGACTGTAAAGATGCGTTTCTATTCGCTGGATTTGGCAAGCGTTTGCTTCATCTTCAGCGGCTGCAGAATCCTCGTCTCCATCGGTGGTTCCAAGTGAACGAGGCTGTGTAGCTGCAGGTTTCTTCCGTGAAGCTCGATGGGCAGCTCGTCTTCAGTACCTCAGAGTCCTGGACACTGAAGATGAAGTGGTGGAACATGCGTGTGTCTAAAGTGTCTCAGGAAAACCTACTTGGAACATACACGTGACGAGGCTGCAGTCATTCGCCGACACGTTCACGTCTCTGTCCAATCCGGCATGAGCAGCAGTGACGCTTGTTGTTGCCACTTGTTGGCGCTAGCAGCAGTTCCTCACCTCCTCTTGACTTTTCGGCCGGAGTCTCAGCTCGCGCTCCTGTGGTGAAGCTCAGTCAAGCGAGACTCTGCAGAACACGTGAAGCCGCCTCTGGTCACGGACAGTTTCTGTGGTTTGGATTTGTGTGTATGCAGCGAGTCTGACAGTGAAGACCACCTGCTCCTTTCACTCTAAACACCTGTACTTCTGTCTCGTTGCTCTGACGACGGTGTTTTTCTGCCTCTAAGACACACTATCGCTCAAAGCAACTCTTTAGTCCCGGTCTCGTTCTGGTAGATTTGGTTTCATACACATAAAACATGAAATCATGCTCTCGTTGTGCGGTTGTTACACCCTTCGTCATGCGCATTTCAGTCCAAAAAGCTTCCTGAAATGTCCCAAGGAGTGGCATTAAACATCTGACGTTTACCTCATGACGGGTGCTCGAAAATGAATTGTAAAACACGCATTCTCACAGTCAGTGGTGTCGCCTCTCCATAGATCTGACCTGCAACGCGGCCTTGTGACGGAGTGCGCACGCTTAATGGCACACCGTGGAACATTCTGGGCACGTCCCCGCCCCTTTAAGGCGCCGCGAGGCCACAACGCAACAGCAGAGCGAGTGCGAGGCGGGCGGAGGTCAAGCGCTCTCCGCGACCGCAGCAAAGGCCTCTGGGAAATGTGGTTTTTCCGCTGACGGGCGTTCGGACTCCAGATTCCGCTGTCGTGAATGCAAATCTGCGGACCACAAACGTGACAGCGCTTGGGGTTTGATTTGTGTTTCCATAACCTCTGCGTTCATCGCTCTATCGATCCGAAAAGCACGAGGAGACACTTCAACGGAAGAGAGTGCCCCCGTTACGGCGCGTGCGATCAGTCGACCATCAAACCGACCCAAACGGATGGTGGGTTCGTTTGTCACCACAGATCTGAGCCAAAGCGCACAGGGAACATGAACATGCAGGGTTTCTGTCCGTAAGGCGTGGCACGTGCCCAAAGATGCCTTCAAATCAGAATATAAACCGATAAATACACAAAAAATCATTCGAAAATGGCCTTTTTTCAGGACGTCCTGGAGCTTTAGCATCATCACATCGTCCGTATTTGTTTGTTCAAATACTGACTTTGATGCGTGTTGTCTGAAAAGGACCAAAACGAGGACTGAACCCGGACTCAACCCGGACTCAACCAGCACCAGCTCGACCTCTGCACCCTGGTTTAAAGCTCTCAGGAGACTGGATCTGAGCCTGGTCCTGGTCTGGAGCGACAAAAGCAGGATTATTCTGCACTTTTGAGTTTGTGAGGGAAACGACAGGAAACCCACCTCAGATCCACGCAGAACGACCTCAACCTGGTCCGGGAGCTGAACCTGTGACTTTGTGGAAATGTTTGGAGGGTCTGCTCCGCTGAAAATCCCACCTCACTCTTGTGAATCCCCCCGGTCTCAGCGCTGCCTCTCACATCAGGTTTTGATGGTACGTTTTCACAGGTTCACAGTTTTTTCCCTTCTTTCCCGCCGAAGGATTTTCTCGTACATTTTGGCAGGTTCGCAGCTTTCGCTCTCCTCTGGGTTTCGTCTGACAACGTTTGGACAGATTTTGGGTTTAAACAAGAACCAGAGAACAGCTTGAACCCGTGTTAAAGACTTTGGGGGAACTTAAGTCGGATCCTGATGACTTTGGCTCTTATCGTCTTAAACCGAGACGGGGGTTATGAGCGCGCGACGACCGCCGAGCTTTTCGCGTTCATATTCGCGCCTCAGAACCCGCCCGCGTTCCCCGGGCTCTGAACAGAACGCGGAGTCTTCCCGCGACTCACGGGGAGAGGGAAGGAGACGAGAGAGGAGACGAGAGAGGAGACGAGAGAGGAGACGAGAGAGGAGACGAGAGAGGAGACGAATGAAGGAGACGTTTAAGGCGATAGTTAAGGGCACACGTGAGGCGTTAGGGAAGGAGACGAGAGAAGAGATGAAGGAAGCATTCGACGGGCTTTTGAAAGGACGTGTGAGGAGATGAAGGGCACATCTGAGGAGCCGGGAAAGGAGACAAAAGGGGGCACTAATAAAGGAGACGTTGAAGACGCTAGGAAAGGAGATGAGGAACAGGGAAGGAGACTAATGAAGGACTCTTGTAAGGAGATGTGGACGTTCTTGGGCAGATAATGTTCAAACGATGTTGACGCTCACACAGACGTAGACAGAACTTTAAGGCAAAAGTCCCTCCTTCATCCTCCTTCCTCCTCCTCACTTCCTCCTCCTCCTCCTCCTCCTCCTCATCCTCCTTCCTCCTCCTCACTCCTCCTCCTCCTCCTCCTTCCTCCTCCTCACTCCTCCTCCTCCTCCTCCTACACTCCTCCTCCTCTCCTCCTTCCTCCTCCTCATTCCTCCTCCTCCTCCTCCTCACTCCTCCTTCCTCCTCCTTCCTCCTCCTCACTCCTCCTTCCTCCTCCTCATCCTCCTCCTCCTCCTCCTCCTCCTCCTCCTTCCTCCTCCTCACTCCTCCTTCCTCCTCCTTTCTCATGCTTTTCCTTTAACGTTTGAGCGCTCCAAAATGAGGTCAACACTGAGGACCAAGGGGAGGTTTCCACAAAAACAACCAGAACAACGGGCAATAAAAGCACATCCTCCTCAGAGCTTATTTTGAGGAGAATCTCATTTTCTCTCAGTGTTTGTTTTTTTTTACCACAAACGGCCCATAAATAACTCAGGAGGTCCATTTGTGAGAGCTGCTGGACCGGCGCGGACTGGATGGCACTAAAACAGGAATTAGCATAGTCTAACCAAAAGTGTACGTGCACAAAGCTAAATCATGATAATAATAATCATAATAATCATAATTCTGATGACATGATGTAAATAGTTGGGTCTCACATGAACTTCGTCCGAAGCGGCATCAGCGCATCCACAGCCTCGTGCACGTTCTGCAGACGCACCATCAGCAGCGCCGCCTCTGGTACAGAAACAGCAAATGTGTTTTTTTAAATGTTCACAAACATCTGCGAAGCTGCAAGAAACGTGGCAGAAGAAGATGCAACTGCCCCGGTCCCGAGCCCCGGCCCCGAGCCCCGGCCCCGGCCCTGAAAGTGTGTGTGCATGTGCTTGTGTGTGCTTGTGTGTGCTTGTGTGTATGTGTGCGTGTATGTGTGTGCGTGTGTGTGTATGTGTGGAGCGGTGGTCTGCAGGAGGCTCAGTCTGATGTAACCCAGAGAAACTACTCTACCCTGAGCATCTGCTCTCAAGCCCTGCCCTGTAAACAAGTGTCCGCTGTAAACAAGTGTCTGCTGTAAACAAGTGTCCGTCGTAAACAAGTGTCCGTCGTAAACAAGTGTCCGTCGTAAACAAGTGTCCGCTGTAAACAAGTGTCTGCTGTAAACAAGTGTCCACCGTAAACAAGTGTCTGCTGTATACAAGTGTCCACCGTAAACAAGTGTTCGCCGTAAACAAGTGTCTGCTGTAAACAAGTGTCCGTCGTAAACAAGTGTCCGCTGTAAACAAGTTTCCCCAGTAAACAAGTGTCCGCCGTAAACAAGTGTCCCCAGTAAACAAGTGTCCATTGTAAACAAGTGTCCGTCGTAAACAAGTGTCCGCTGTAAACAAGTGTCCGTCGTAAACAAGTGTCCGCAGTAAACAGGTTTCCCCAGTAAACAAGTGTCCATTGTAAATAAGTGTCCGTCGTAAACAAGTTTCCCCAGTAAACAAGTGTCCATTGTAAACAAGTGTCCATTGTAAACAAGTGTCCGTCGTAAACAAGTGTCCATTGTAAACAAGTCTCCGTCGTAAACAAGTGTCCGCAGTAAACAAGTTTCCCCAGTAAACAAGTGTCCATTGTAAACAAGTCTCCGTCGTAAACAAGTGTCCGCAGTAAACAAGTTTCCCCAGTAAACAAGTGTCCATTGTAAACAAGTGTCCGTCGTAAACAAGTGTCCGCTGTAAACAAGTGTCCGTCGTAAACAAGTGTCCGCTGTAAACAAGTGTCCGTCGTAAACAAGTATCCGCTGTAAACAAGTGTCCACCGTAAACAATTGTCCACCGTAAACAAGTGTCCACCGTAAACAAGTGTCCGTCGTAAACAAGTGTCCGCTGTAAACAAGTGTCCGCTGTAAACAAGTGTCCGTCGTAAACAAGTGTCCGCTGTAAACAAATGTCCGCTGTAAACAAGTATCCGCTGTAAACAAGTGTCCACCGTAAACAAGTGTCCACCCTAAACAAGTGTCCACCCTAAACAAGTGTCCACCCTAAACAAGTGTCCACCGTAAACAAGTGTCCACCCACCGTAAACAAGTGTCCATTGTAAACAAGTGTCCGTCGTAAACAAGTGTCCGTCGTAAACAAGTATCCGTCGTAAACAAGTGTCCACCGTAAACAAGTGTCCACCGTAAACAAGTGTCCACCGTAACCAAGTGTCCACCGTAAACAAGTGTCAACCATAACCAAGTGTTCGCTGTAAACAAGTGCACGCTGTAAACAAGTGCCCGCCGTAAACAAGTGTCCACTGCAAACAAGTGTCCACCATAATCAAGTGTTCGCTGTAAACAAGTGCCCGCCTTAAACAAGAGCCCGCCGTAAACAAGTGTCCACTGTAAACGTAGTGGTTCGCGGGTCATTAGACGAGTGTTGTCGCACAAAACCACATGAGTCTGTGCGGTCTCAAATACGGCCCATAGTGAACAGACACTGAACTGTTTTCAAACGCCTGATAGACATTGTCGTACAGTAACACTCTCAGCTCTCACACTCCATCTACTGGCAGCAGAGGGAATGACCATGGGAAGATAAACAAAAGCAAACGTAAGCACACCGTTGTAATAAACGTATCTGCTGATGATCGACGGACTTAAAAACAGCCCGGGGCCTCCGGATCTCGACCTTTGACGTCACAAATCTGGTAAATGAAGTGATGAACAAGTGCGAATGAAGCTAAGCTATGTTTTGGATGTGGAAACAAGAGAGGAAAAAGTCCCATATATACCCTTTAAATACGAGCGATGAACATAATACAATCAGAAACTTGAAGTCGATCAATGTAATCCGGCCCAGTCCAGTCTGAACATGACAGCTCCCCCTACGGTCCCCCCTGCTGCTGCTGCTACTCGTCCTCCCTCGCGGTGAGTTGACCCCTGACCCCCTGACCTTCGACCCCGGCGCTCCTCTGCACAAGTCTCTATTAACCCCCATGAAGGGCCCAACGCTCGATGAACAGGAAGCGCTCCGATCCAGTCTGCGTTTGACCTACTGTCCTCACAAACAAACGCTGACGAGGGAGGGATCGTTATGGATGTCAACAACATTCCTATCGACACTTTTGATCAATGAACAGGAACATCTGCTCAGGCTGCTTCGGTCCAGGCTCGTCCACAGAAGGTCCTGAATACAGTCCCTCAAAGGCTAAATCTAAGGAGACGTCTGTTTGTTTGGCTCCTTGAAAGATGGATGAGACTATAGACTTTTCCGGCTCATTCTGAAGCTGGTACTGTCCCATACGTTAGCTCTAGGGCATTTTCGGTTCTAGCTAAACGTAAGTTTCTCTGACCCGGAGAGACAAACCCATGACATGTGCCTCTCTGGATGAAATGAACCCGCTAGCACCAGCTGACCAATCAGAACAATGGACAAGGACAGAACCAGACGGTGAACCAGGAAATGAGGAAAATGAAATCCAAAGTCCGCGTGGCGTCGACACTTAGCGACCAAGCCACCAATCGTGTAAAGTCCCTTCTGCGTTTCCTCTTCTTATCTTATTCTGGATCTTGAACTGGTCCGGGGCGTGTTTCGAGTTCAAGGCCTGTTGCCATGGAGATCTGCCCTGCCCTGACGCCAGAGCCGCCACCTGCAGACGTGTCTTGCGTACACGATTAACATTAGCACGCATGCTAACGGCAGTGTCATGAACATTTCTTAAACATAAGTCACGATGGAGTCGATGGCGCCAAAGACACCGCGGGCATTATTCATGGCCAAATGTTACAAACAACCGACCACTGTTTTTCTTTTGCTGCCACTTTAAAACGGACAGAATCAGCACCAGGCCGTGGGTTCAACTATTCTAAACTCGTCCGTCCTGGAAGAGTCTGTTTATCGACTTAAAGGAATCCATCGACTCCACACGACTTCTGCGCTCACATTAGGCTGGTTCACGATGGGACAAGTAATCGTTCTCCAGATGTTTGCCTGGTCGCATTTTGCCCTGTTCCTGTTGACATTTTGAACGTTTGTGCCGGAGCCAACAGGACGCCACAGTTTGTATCGCTCTACCTAAGATCTGTCGCAGGAAATAGAAACCTAAACCATAGAAACCTAAGTACGTTCATGAATCATCTCTGCCTGTGCTGATGCCATACCAGTCCACACACTTTATTCCATGCACTTTGTTCTCTTTGATACTTTATCTCTCGTCCTTGCACGACACGGAGCAAAAACTGCTTTTGGTCTTGCTTTCGCTCGGATTGTTGACAGCGTTTGCTCAGGGCAAAGCCTCTCTCCGCGCTGTCGTCGATGACCTTCAAGGAATGAACTTTGTGTCGCAGATTCTCATCAGCGCCGTCAGAAAAGTGTGCCACCTCTAAATGTCGATCAGGCCAAATTTGGTAACAGTGAATTGTGTGAACCGCTCTGTATGTATGGACTTGTACGTCTGTTGACCTGTATTTACTGTCCCAGTGGCAAGTGCGTCCTCTGCGTCGGCGCCGTGCTTCAGCAGATCTGGAGCTGGAGCAGAAGTCTGTGCCGTAAAGTGCTTTAGTGCCAGTGGAGGTAGAAACGCTGGCCTAAGCTTGTTTTTTAGGATCCGATCTGAAGCGCATTACTTCATGTTTTGGCAGTGCATTTGTTTGTGTCTTCGCAGTTCTCTCTCCTCTCTCGCTCTCTGCACCATATGCCTCAGCAGTCTCACGTTGTTTGTATTTATTTACCCTCACGCCCCCGTCTCCCCGCAGCGCCGCCCCTGCTGGTCAGTGCAGTCGTGGGCAGCTGTTTCCATGGCAAAAGTTGCACTAATGGGACCCGAGCAGAGGCTCAAGACTCTAAATAATGAGCCCAGTCCAAGTACGAGACACGTTTCTGGACTCATTTAATGGCTGTTTGGATTCGGAGGATGTATGAGTCAGTCCCTGCTCCCTGTGTTGATACTGGAACGGCTGACTAAGAACAAGAGTGCAAATGCCTCATATTGGTGGTCTGACTTGAAGCCAGTGAGCGTTAATCACTTTTAAATGTCAATTCATTTTCGTCACGCCCAAAATCCCTCCATTGGACACATCACGTAAATCTGACTTTTTGGAGCTTCTAAACATGTTCTTACATTGTTCCCTCGTCAAAAACATGTCTGGAGTTGTTTCTAGCTTCATTCTCACTTGTTGTGTCATTAGTCCTGTCTCAGAAAAACACCCTGTTTCAAGTTTCCCAGATTTGTGATGTCAAAGGTCGAGATCTGGAGGTCTCCTGTGCTGCTTTTAAGTCCATAAATCATCACCAACTCAAATCACCTTCAGTACCGCTGTGTGTTTACATTAGCATGTCGGGGCTAGCTTTTGTTTATTTCCCCATGTTAGTTCCCTCTGCTGCCTGTAGATGGAGCATTGACACCAAATCCAATTGATCCCTTTCACGTGATGTCACCCACACAAAGCTAACCGGAGGCACTGCTCTGTCTGAGATCATAAAGAACTGACTCCGAAGTTCAGCGGGCGAGTTCATTTGTGCCGTTAAACAAGTGCGTTTGCAAGAACGTCACAGTCACAAGCTAGCATTAGCCGACTAGACAGGGCCATGAACAGATAAATGTGTTGTTTACATCCATTTTGTCAGTTGTTTTCGTTAGTTTCCCGACCCAAAAGGCGTTTGGCAAATGTGATTCACCTCCAAGTTCATTTCTGCATCAAGTTGGTCCAAAACGAACGCTAAACTCCTTTTAAACTCTCTCTTTGGGCCGGTCTCAAGCACATGTAGGAGGAGCTTTCAGGAGCCTAAACTCTGCCCATACTCAGATAAACATCAGATGCCCCCCCGTTGGCCGTGGCAGAGTGAAGCCGGGGGAATCAAGTCGTTTCAATCGACGAAAGCGGGAAATTGATGGCCCATTGTTTATGCAGAGCGCGTTCTGTCATATTCAGGCTCATGAAGTTTAATCTCACGCGAATCCATCAAACTGTCAGCGGGAAATTATAATGGCACGAACGTAAACAAAACACGAACGCTCCAGGAGAGGAGGCGCGGGGGTTCGACACGGCACTGCTCACGTGTCCTCGGGCACTCTTAAAGGGGCACTGCGGGACATTTTGTCGGCACCAGATTGTCTCCACAGCGAGTTCTTTGAGTTTTATCGTTCAGGGAGTTTATATTTCTGAACATCGGAAACTGGTTCACGCCCACGGAAAAACAGTAGTAGTTTATTCAGTCCAGTGCAGTGAAGAAGGCTGAGAGACCAGACCGCCACTTCACAAAGACTGTATCAGCACTGAAGACACTCACATTCAGGGTCACAATCAGCTGTGCAGCTTCATCTAAAAGCCACGAATCACACGTTTGTTGAGAGTGAGAAAAGGCTTTTGAGCTACAACCGCCCCTCAGTCTACAACAGCCTCATAAGACCCTCATAAGACCTGGCTCTGAGAGAGAGAGATGAATATGGCACGACTTTCTGGAGCTACTGTGAAAAAGTGATTTCACGTTTGCTTTTTTGTGGTGGCAGAGAAGACGCTGAACGTTTCATGTTTCATGTTTGAACCGTAAACCAGGACAACAAATCTGCGAAACCACCACAGAGTTCTGACCTGGATTCGACAGAAAATCCACTCCCGGAAAGGTTTTGTTAAAGTCTGAGATACAATGCCACAAACTTAAGTCGTGTTCTGAAACGTGTGATCGCTACAACTTTCTCATTAAACTTTGACTAAAACTTGCGAAAGCGTGAACACATTTAATGTGTTTTGGGAAGCGTTTTAATATTTAAAATTCATATGATTCTGATGTGAGTTTTACTGTGTGTGCGGATGTGAGTGTGGGCGGGCGAGCCAGATGAAAAGGTCCTGTTCATTAGAGGGGAGAGGGAGAGAGAGGGGGGTGGGGGAGAGAGAGAGCAGGAGACAGAAAGGGAGAGAGCAAAGAGCAAGCAAAGAGGGAGAGAGACGAGAGAGAACATGGACAGGAGAGAGAGAGAGAGAGAGAGCGAGAGAGAGAGAGAGAGAGAGAGAGAGAGAGAGAGAGAGAGAGAGAGAGAGAGAGAGAGAGAGAGGAGAGAGAGAGAGAGTAAGAGAGAGAGAGTAGAGAGGGGAGAGGAGAGAGAGAGTTAAAGAGCAAGCAAATGAGGGAGAGAGCAAAGAGAGAGCAACTGGAGAGAAGAGAGAGCAGTAAGGACAGGAGAGAGAGAGAGAGAGAGAGAGTAAAGAGGGAGTAAGGGGAGAGAAGAGAGAGAGTAAAGAACAAGCAAAGAGGAAGAGCAACGAGAGATAAAAAGGAGAGAGAGAGAGAGTAAAGAACAAGCAAAGAGGGAGAGAGACGAGAGAGAGAAAGGACAGGAGAGAGAGAGAGAGAGGAGAGAGGAGAGAGAGAGAGTCAGAGGGAGAGAGAGAGAGAGAGAGAGAGGAGAGAGAGAGAGAGAGAGAGAGAGAGAGAAGAGAGAGAGAGAGAGAGAGAGAGGAGCTTAACAACTGAAATCTTTTTTCTACAATCTGCTGCTTCATGTCACTATGAAGAGGCGGGGCTTATCGCTGTGAAGAGGCGGGGCTTATCGCTGTGAAGAGGCGGGGCTTATCCATACGAAGGGGCGGGGCTGATCCGCTCCACAGTTGTGAACAGGAAGCCAATGAACCTGTTGCCATTGTTTTCGCCGTCTTGGCTCCATCTCGTGGCTTTCCGTGAACACGGCGTGAAATGACGATCTGGTTATGATTTAGGACTTAGAACCTGGACAAAGGTCTTCTTCAACGAGACCCGGGCAAACTGCATGCTGGGTAAAAAGCCTGCCACAATCAAAGCGTGTTCCAAGCGGGAGTCGGGGGTCTTCAGTGTGCAGCTCTTATCGTCCGGCACCTTTTATTAAAATAGACAATATATTCGATAGATTCATATGAACGCACATTCGCTAATAAATCATCGTATTACTTTGTTGATTATATTTTGCTGTTATATTTACGTTTACTTGAGTGACGTGTATTTCTTGGACACTTTCTTGACACTTTTACCCCGACGAAAGCCTCGCGTCGACAACATGAAATGATCTGTGTTTCTTCCTCATTTTTGTGTCCATCTTTTGAAAACACCAGATTTTGTCCGTTATTTAATTCAGTTTCCAATTTCATAAACTTCAAATTATTAGTCAGGCGTTATGTCCAGACAGTTTGGAATAGTTTCCCCAAATACCACCACGTTGTACTTCTACTTGAGTATTATAGTTTTGAAGTAACTTTATACTCTTACACCCGTCCTTTTTGTTTCACATTATATTTACTGGATTTCCCTAGTCTTTTTTTTCAATCTTAAGTCAGACTGAAGGTTCCATGGACAGCATGAAGCTCTTTAGTGTTTTTGTCGCTGATATTATTGATTGAATATATGTTGTTTTATTATTACTCAGTGTTTTATGTTCCACCTTAAGGCCGAGACAAGTTCCTACGTTTTTGAATTTTGTTCATTGACAATGGCAATAAACTCTTTCTGATTCTGATTATCAACATGAACATTGAAATCACCTGTTATGACCAAACCATCAAAGTCTGTGCATACGACTGAAAGCATCTCAGTCAAATCATCAATAAAACTTTTGCAGTGCTGAGGAGGCTTGTATAAAACAATGAGAGAGAATGGATGGAGACTGTTTTAGCTCAATTTTAAAGGCTAACATACTCAAATGTTGAAAACACCCCAAAGGACAACCTGTGGGTAACTATTTCATCTCAAACAAAAGCATACACACCTCCTCCCTTTTTGTTTTCTCGTGTTTCAGATTCAAACATAAAGTTGGGTGGAGCAGACTCTATTAGAACTAAATTTCCTGTGTTTTTGTCAAGCCATGTTTCAGTTAAAAACATAAAATCAAGATTATAAGAAGAAATAAAATTATTAATTAAGAATGATTTGTTACATGATGATCTGACCTTTAGCACAGCAAGTTTCAGACTAGTTTCAGTGAGACTGGGCGTTATCTTTTTACAGGGAATATGAATCAAATGTCTCAGATTGGGCAGCATGACTCACCTTTTGTTTTCCGATCTGTGTGATGTGACGACAGATATAGCACTAGGGGGGGCTGTTGTCACACAGGGCCCCGGGTTGGTTTGATTTTTATTATGACTATATATATTTATTATGAATGAGTCAGAGGAGCAGCGTTATGGGCTCAGAAACAGCACAGGAGACACATCTTTGACGTCACAAAGGAATAAAGCTTCCCAGTCCAAGTCACAGAAGGTCCATTAAATCCTGGAATCACACACACACACACACACACACACACACACACAAACACAGGGGGCGTGGTCATCAACAGGAAAATAATTGAAATCGACGTTTCCAACCCCTGAAGAAGGATTTCCTGCTGGAGGTGAGGCGCCTGTCGTCTGCGGTGGGATTCATTCTGAGACGTCAGAACCCAAGATCTAGAAACAGTTGAGGACGTGACACGCGAGAAGCGTGAGGAGAAGCGTGAGGAGAAGCGTGAGGAGAAGCGTGAGGAGAAGCGTGAGGAGAAGCGTGAGGAGAAGCATGAGGAGAAGCGTGAGGAGACACGGATCAGACGGTCCTGCTGTGGTTGGATTCGAAATGACCCGTCGACTCCAGGGGGCAGCACCTGTCTGAACAGACAGGTGCTCCTCCTATGCTCCTTCTCCTCCTCTGCTCCTCATCATGCTTCTCCTCCTCTCCTCCTCCTCATGCCTGTCCTGCCCTGCTCCTCCTCGTCCTCTGCTCCTCATCTGCTCCTCCTCCTCTGCTCCTAATGCTTCTCATCCTGCTCCTCTGGCTCCTCTTCCGGTCCTCATCCTCCTGTCCCTCCTCCTCCTCTGCTCATCCTGCTCCTCTGATCATTCTGCTCCTCCTCCTCCGCTCCTATGTCTCCCCCTCCTACTGCTCCTCCTCTTCCTGCTCCTCATCTGCTCCTCCTCCTCTCCTGCTCCTCCACTCCTCCTCCTCCTCCTCTGCTCCTAATGCTCCTCATCCTGCTCCTCTGGCTCCTCTGCTCCCTTCCTTAATGGTACATAATGCATTCTCAGTATCTTCTTCTTAGTCTCCTGTTTGTCTGTGCGTTCCATTATAAATAAAGTTTTTGAGTCTCTCTAATGGACTCGTCTGAGCGTTTTAAACAGGAAACGGACTCAAGTGTTGTTCTGCTCTGTCTCTGCGCACTCTGTCTCTGCGCACTCTGTCTCTGCGCACTCTGTCTCTGCGCACTCTGTCTCTGCGCACTCTGTCTCTGCGCACTCTGTCTCTGCGCACTCTGTCTCTTGCGCACTCTTGTCGGTCTGCGCACGTCTGTCTCTGCCACTCTGTCCTCTGCACACTCTGTCTCTGCACACTCTGGTCTCTGCACACTCTGTCTCTGCACACTCTGTCTCTCAGAACTTGCGCCTCGACGTTTCCTGTTTTGGGACTTCAAATAAAGAGTGTGCGTAGGAGTGAAGCAGGACAAATGAGGTTGAAAACATTAGCTGCCCAGCTTCAAAGTTGAGATGCTTCTGAGTGAAGGCTGAGACGAGTGATAAGCCACGCCTCTTCACAGTGATAAGCCCCGCCTCTGCACAGTGATAAGCCCCGCCTCTGCACAATGATAATCCCGCCTCTTCAAAGCTCGTCCCTGCTCTTCGTCCTCGCTCTTCGTCCCTCGCTCTTCGTCCCTCGCTCTTCGTCCCCTCGCTCTTCGCTGTTTCTGGTTCTGATCTTGGTTCTGATCCTGATTCTGGTTCAGATCCTGTTTTCTGGTTCGGATCCTGTTTTCTGGTTCGGATTCTGGTTCTGGTCCTGGTCCTGGTACTGGTCCTTTTCTGGCCTGGTCTGTTTTCTGGTTCTGGTCCTGGTCGCTGGTCCTGTGGTCCTGGTACTGGTCCTGTTTCTGGCCCTGGTCCTGTTTCTGGTTCTGGTCCTGGTCCTGGTCCTGGTTCTGATCCCGTTTCTGGTTCTGGTCCTGGTTCTGGTTCTGGTTCTGATTCTGGTTCTGATCCTATTACTGGTTCTGATCCTGTTTCTGGTTCGGATCCTGTTTCTGGTTCTGATCTTGGTTCTGATTCTGGTTCTGATCCTATTACTGGTTCTGATCCTGTTTCTGGTTCGGATTCTGGTTCTGGTCCTGGTTCTGGTCCTGTTTCTGGTCCTGGTCCTGTTTCTGGTTCTGGTTCTGGTCCTGGTCCTGGTCCTGTTTCTGGTCCTGGTGCTGGTCCTGTTTCTGGTTCTGGTCCTGGTTCTGGTTCTGGTCCTGGTCCTGTTTCTGGTCCTGTTTCTGGTCCTGGTGCTGGTCCTGGTGCTGGTCCTGTTTCTGGTCCTGGTGCTGGTCCTGGTCCTGGTGCTGGTTCTGGTTCTGGTCCTGGTCCACAGATGTAACACACTACTACAGAATAAAGGGAGTAATCTAATAATCCGACATGTACTTCACACATTTGAGTGTTTTAAAGGCGCAGTACGGAATCTTCCACATTTGTACCAGAATGTTACGTACCCGAATTACGACAATGAGTTTTCTACAAAAACACAACTGAAATGGGAATGTGAGGTCAGAACGCGTCAGGGCTTTCAGAGACCACATCTCCATGGAAACGGGCAGGGCAAAGTTACACAGTGCACCTTTGAGCGAGTTGTGCTGTTGCTAAGTCGTTTCGGTAGTTACAGAAGCGATCGAGTGATTTAAACTGCTGGACTGTATTTCAGCCAATCACAGCCCTTCGAGTCGCCTCCATCAGTGTTTCTCAACCAGAGGTACGTGGGCCAAGAAAGATGAAACTGGTCTTGTTCTTGTGGGGTTATTTTGGGTCATTAAAGGGCCTGGAGCCGGCTGTTTGCATGGAAGGGGCGGCGTTACCATGCTAATGTTGGTTAGCGTTACCGTGACGATGGCGTGAATGCTGTGGTCGGTGAGCGACACACGAGGACTGCTGTAAAGAGTTTTAACGTGATCTGGTCTGGTTTTCATCTGGACCAGACTCTGGACCAGACTCTGGACCAGACTCTGGACCAGACTCTGGACCAGACTCTGGACCAGACTGGACCAGACCCCGGACCAGACCCCGGACCAGACCCCGGACCAGACTCTAGGCTACTCTAGACCAGACTCTAGACCAGACTCTAGACCAGACTCTAGACCAGACTCTAGACCAGACTCTAGACCAGACTCTGGACCAGACTCTGGACCAGACTCTAGACCAGACCGCGACATAAAACAGTGAGAAGCGAGAATGTGCTGCTTGTTCCCCCTGGAGTTTAAGAGCAGAACTGCAGATGTGGGTTTGAAATGTCAAACTGGCCTCGTCACCACTGTTTCTGAAATATAAAGTGTTTTATCAGCCACAGACGGAGACAGACGGACAAAAGGTTACACAGGGGGGGAGAGAGGGGGAGAGAGGGGGAGAAGGGAGAGAGAGGGGGGGAGGGAGAGGGGGGAGCAGAGTGGGATGAAGGGAAAAGAGGGGGAGAGAGGGGAGAGTGCAGGGGGGAGGGTAGAGAGGGGAGGAGGGAGAGAGGGAGAGTAGAGGGGGGGAGAGGGGAATGGGTGAGGAGAGATGGTGAGAGAGAGGGGGGGAGAGGGGGGGGAAATGGGGGGGAGAGAGGGGGAGAGCAGGGTGAGAGAGAGGGGGGGAGCAAGAAGGGGAGGGGGAGAATGAGGGAAGGGAGAGGGGGGAGACGGGGAGATTTGAGGGAGAGAGAATTAGGGGGGGGAGGAAGAGGTGTAGATGAGATGGGGGGGGGATGAGGAGAGCAGAGGTTGTGGGGGAGAAGGGGGGAGAGATACGGCTGAGAGGAGGGGGAGAGAGGGGTGGATGGGCGGGGAGATGAGAGAGGGACATGATTGGTGCAGCGGTATGATGGGGGGGGAGCTCGAGATAAGGGGTGGAGCGTAGCAATGTGAAATATGATAAATAGATTAAAAATCAATAGATTATATTTAGGTATGTGTTCGGGGAGTCTGTAAGAGGGTGGAGCGATGTTAATATATGGGTGGGGATTTATAAAATTTGAGTAGATGGAGCTAGGGTGGCAGAGGAAGAGAGGGAGGAGGCAGATTGAGGGGAGAGGGGGGGAAGGGAGATATTGGGGGGGAGGGGGGAAGAGAGGGAGGAGAGAGGGGGAGTGAGGGGAGGAGAGAGGGGAAGGAGGTGGGTAAGAGAGAGGCTTGGAGGGTAGGGGGCGGGAGGAGGGGGAGAGAGGGGAGAGAGAGGGGGAGAGAGGGGGGAGAGGAGGGGGAGAGGAGAGGGAGGGAGGAGGGGAGAGGAGGGGAGTGTAGGGGGGAAGAGGGGGAGAGGGAGAGGCGGGGGGAGGGAAGAGGAGGGGGGGAGAGGAGAGAGGAGGAGAGCGAGGGGGAGGGGGGGGGAGGGAGGGGGGGATGGGGGAGAGAGGGAGAGAGAGGTGGTGAGGGGAGAGACGGGAGGGGTGGGAAAAATACGAGAGGGGGGAGGACTAGAGGGGGAGAGAGGGGTGGGGAGAGAGGGAGGGAGAGAGGGGGGTAGCAGGGGGAGCTAGTAGGGAGTAGAGGGGTGGAGGGGAGAGAGGAGAGAGAGGGGAAAGAGACAGGGGTGAAATGGAGAAGGGGTGGATGGGGGAGAGATTGAAAATCGAGTGGTTCAGAAACATTCAGATGAGAGAGTGAGGCAGAGTCACAAAGAGTGGTGACGATCGGGACGTTTGAGTGCCCATTTGCTATAATAATTAAACAAAAACATTTCAACATTATTTTTAAGTCGCCGTATCGGGACTAGTGGGCGGAGACGTCGGGGGTACAGTGGGAGCGGCCTCGGGGTTCGGGACAGTGGGCGGGGCGTCGGGACAGTGGGCGGAGCCTTTCAAGCAGGAGAAGGTTTGGTTCGACGGACGAGAGAGTGAATTCTGTTTTGGTCAGAAAGAGTCAGAAAGAGTCAGAAAGAGTCACAACCTCCCCTCAGTTTACAACAGCCTCATCAAACCTCTTGTAAACAGTTCAGGGAAACGCTCAAACAGGTCCGAGGGAAATCCCAACAGCCAACACGAGTCTCTAATCGGTTTACGTGCGCCGCAAAACTAACTAAACAAGGACTAAACCAGGTCTAAACCAGGTCTAAACCAGGTCTAAACCAGGTCTAAACCAGGTCTAAACCAGGTCTAAACCAGGTCTAAACCAGGACAAACATAAAATGGAGTGAAAAATAAACCCTGCTGATCTTTAATCTCTCGCTCGGTGTGATTCTGAACTTTCCATTTCCCTTCTTTTTTTCGGGTCAAACACCTTTATTTACGGCTGTGTTTTCTGTGTTCTTTGTTTAAGGTGGGCCGGCGACTCCTGCTGCCGTTTAAGGCGGAGTCGTGGAGGTTATGAGGATTTGGGATTTTACCCCTGAACCAACGGGAGACTCTGACAGCTGATTGGATGAGAGAGTGTCACCGTCGACAGGAGGTAAGGCGCCTTCCGATTTCACACGCTGGTTTATGCTTGGAGGTCTTAACGTGGGCGTGTCGTGCATCGTTGCGGCTTTATTGGGTTCTTAAACATGTTTGCGGTCGCTTTTACAGTCGTTGTAACCTTGTTCTTCCAGAGATTCTGCTTTCACTGGTTTCAATGAGCATTGAAAAAGCCGATAAATGAAGCCATTAGGCAACGTGTTTATCTGCGTAAGTGTGATGGTTCATGGACTTCAAGACTGTGGATTCTGACCATGAGTTTGAAATGGAGTTATTTCTGAGCCCTCAGAGAAGTTTGTCTCTGTGTTTGTCTCATATTTACTGCTGGAGCCAGAGCCTGGTTTGTTTGTTTAGACCTGGTTTAGTCCTGGTTTAGACCTGGTTTAGTCCTGGTTTAGACCTGGTTTAGACCTGGTTTAGACCTGGTTTAGTCCTGGTTTAGACCTGGTTTAGTCCTGGTTTAGTCCTTAGTTTAGTCACTGTTTTAGACCTTGTTTAACTTGTTAGACCTGTTTAGACCTGTTTAGACCTTGTTTAGACCTTGTTTAGGACCTTGTTTAGACCTTGTTTAGACCTTGTTTAGACCTTGTTTAGACCTTTGTTTAGACCTTGTTTAGAGCCTGGTTTAGACCTGGTTTAGACCTTGCGTTTAGACCTGGTTTAGACCTGGTTTAGCCTGGTTTAGACCTGGTTTAGACCTGGTTTAGTCCTGGTTATCTGTTTACCTGGTTTATACCTGGTTTTAGACCTGGTTTAGACCGTGTTTAGACCTGGTTTGACCTGGTAGACCTGGTTTAGACCTGGTTAGCCTGTTTAGACCTGTTAGACCTGGTTTAGTGCCTGTTAGCCTGGTTTAGTCCTGGTTTATCCTGGTTTAGTCCTGGTTTTCCTCTGTTTAGACTGTTTAGTCCTTGCGTTTAGTCCTGGTTTAACCTGGTTTAGACCTGGTTTAGACCTGGTTTAGTCCTGGTTTAGACCTGGTTTAGACCTGCGTTTAGACCTGTTTAGACCTGGTTTTAGTCCTGGGTTAGTCCTGGTTTAGACTGTTAGAACCTGTTTAGACTGTTTAACCTGGTTTAGAACCTGGTTAGACCTGTTTAGACCTGCGTTTAGACCTGGTTTAGACCTGGTTTAGTCCTGGTTTAGTCCTGGTTTAGACCGTTGGTTTAGACCTGGTTTATACGGACCGTTACCGGTTTAGACCTGGTTTAGACCTGGTTTAGACCTGGTTTAGACCTTGTTTTAGACCTGGTTTAGTCCTGGTCATATCCAGACTAAACTGATGGATATTGAAAGTTCTGTCCCACTTCTTACCTCAGATGTAAAAATAGAGCGCAGTGATCGAGAAGCCGTTGTCCAGAGCCCCCTGTCTGCAGAGCCTCACACTCACAGGTGGCTTTGTCCTGACGTATGCCTGGCCTCAGTATAGTCCCAGCTCCCCACCACGTTGGACTGTGTATGGAATGTGATGTCACTTCCTGTTATTTTAAATACACCAAATAAAGTCTCAAAAACCTGCCTTCGTTTCAAGCTTCTAAACACGTCTCTTTTCACACAAAACTGGAACATCGACTGAATCACTGTCGGCGCGCGTTCCTCGATGTCGCTCGCGTCTCCTCACTTCCTGGCTGTGCGCAGGGCGCGGCGATTTGGCTTTTTGTGCCCCCGCGAGAGGTGGGCGACCGCTGCGTTGTAAAGAACGACCGATCTCATTAGAGCGACGAGAGCGACGGATGATCCTGCGGCGAGCGATGGGGCCGCGGAGACAGGCCCATGAAATATTAAACGACTTCCTCTGCGACGAGAGAGGCAGACGGGGGAGAAGGGGAGAGAGAGGGGGAGAGAGGGGGATGGAGAGAGGAGGGGAGAGAGGGGGAGAGAGGGGGAGGGAGGGGGGACATGAAGAGGAGATGAGGAGGAGTAGGAGTGTGTTAATGTTGGACTTGGAGCAGTGGGCCCAAACCTGCGCCTGATGCCAGAACCCACATGTTCAGGTTCGTCCGTGTCCCGTTGCAGGTTCACAGTCGTCCGTTGTCCCTTCGGCAGGTTCAGGTTCGTCCGTGTCTCGTCGCAGGTTCACAGTCGTCCGTGTCCCTTCGGCAGGTTCAGGTTCGTCAGTGTCCCTTGGCAGGTTCACAGTCGTCCGTGTCCCTCGGCAGCGTTCAGGTTCGTCCTGTCCCTTCGAGGTTCAGTTCGTCACGTCCGTTGGCAGTTCACAGTCGTCAGTCCCGTTGGCAGGTTCAGGTTCGCAGTCAGTTCATCATTATAACTGACACGACGCCGCAGAACATCAGCGGATCCGATAAGTAGACTAAACATCAGAGGTCCAAGGGTGGATCCCTGAGGCACGCCGACAGGGTCAGAGGTCATTATCAGAGTTATTCTTCCCCTGAACACATCCTTTTCTGTCTCTTCAGTACGATCCACTTTCGGAGCCAAGTTCAATTTGGACAATTTGGCTTCCCTTAGCTCACGCGTAGACCACGCCCCTTGTTTGGCCTCTGCTTCACTGCGCAGAGACGTTTGGCCTCTGGCTTCACTGCGCAGGAGACGAATAATAATCGCTCTGGCTTCACTGCGCAGAGACGTTTGCCTCTGGCTTCACCGCAGCGAGAACGTTTGGCCTTCTGGCTTCACTGCGCAGAGACGTTTGGCCTCTGGCTTCACTGCGCAGGAGACGTTTGGCCTCTGCTTCACTGCGGCAGAGACGTTGGCCTCTGGCTTCACTGCGCAGAGACGTTTGGCTCTGGCTTTACTGCGCAGAGACGTTTGCCTCTGGCTTCACGCGCGAAGAGACGTTTGGCCTCTGGCTTCACCGCGCAAGACGTTTGGCCTCTGGCTTCACCGCAGACGTTTGGCCTCTGCTTCACCGCAGAGACGTTTGGCCTCTGGCTCACCGCCGCAGACGTTTTGGCCTCTGGCTTCACTGCGCAGAGACGTTTGGCCTCTGGCTTCACTGCCAGAGAGTTTGGCCTTCTGGCTTCACTGCGCAGAGACGTTTGGCCTCTGGCTTCACTGCGCATAGACGTTTGGCCTCTGGCTTCACTGCGCAGAGACGTTTGGCCTCTGGCTTCACTGCGCAGAGACGTTTGGCCTCTGGCTTCACTGCGCAGAGACCTTTGGCCTCGGGCCTCACTGCGCACAGACGTTTGGCCTCTGGCTTCACTGCGCAGACGTTTGGCCTCTGGCTTCACTGCGCAGAGACGTTTGGCCTCTGGCTGGACCGGAACAAGGATACAAGGGATTCAAAGAGTTTTAGGATAAATGTGATGTTTTCATGACCAGCCTCTCTTCTCCTCCTCTTTTTCTGCCCCTTTTCTCCACTCCTCCTCTGCTCCTCCTCTGCTCCTCCTCTGCCTTTTCCTCTAATTTTCCTCTTCTTCCTCCTTTTTGCTTGTCCTCTTTTCCTCGCTCTCTGTCTTCATCCTTTTCTATTTTATCTTCATCTCTCGTTCGGAGGCAGCTCTGACCTTTCAGATGAAGTTTCAGTGTCGTGTTAAACTCAGAGATCATATTTTACCGTGAAATTGGCCAAACCTTTCCCCTGTGTGTCAGATGCCCTCCCAAACGCAGATTTGAGAGCCCAAAATAATGAAAGAACATCTCCTGCTTCCTTCCTCGCCATCTTTTTTTCCTTCTTCTCTCAATTCAATTATATATATTCTTGTCACACACAAAATCAAGAAAATCTGACCCTGATTGCACGTTTCTGTCTGAGTTTGGCTTGACACTGGGATCTGCTTCAGACTCTCGTTTCCTTCTCTCCTTTTCCAAACCTTTTATATTTTTTTTGTTTTTAGCACGGCTTCCCTCTCTCTCTCTCCCTCTCTCCTGGGTACCGCTCCCTCCAGACTCTGAGACTCTTGTTTTCCCTCCCCTCTCCCCCTCTCCCCTCCCCCCTCTCCGTCTACAAAACCCTGGTTTTACACTGCCGTTGTTAGCGTTGTGTTGTTTCACGCTTCGCAGCAGCCTGGGATCCACTGGAGCTGCAGCTGTGTGAGAACGTTGTACTCTACCACAATAAACCTGTGGATCCATGAGGGGGAGAGGGGGAGGAGAGAGGGGGGAGAGAGGGGGGAGAGAGAGAGGCTTGTACTTTCATGTTGCAAACCACACCACATTATGTTAAGCAACCAAGAGCAGATACGTGACCTCAGCCCCACAAAAGAATGAAATGCTGAGTTTTCACTAGCATCGCAGGCAAATAATCGTATCTGAGAAAGAACACAAGCCCCACAAATTTTTTTTTAAAAGAATGAGCATGTAAACTTTGTGTGTCGCCGCTGAATGAGTGTAGTTAACATCAGTAACAGCTTTAAATCATAATAGTTAACGGTTAACAGCCTGTATTTCATGTATGTCATTCTTGGGTCTATAAACGTCAAACGGATGCTTGACTTGTGTTTTTCAGACTCATTTCTTCCTCAGCGGTCTTCATTTACCATACACTGTGTGACATAAAGAGCCTTAAACCTGTGACAGTCCAGTACAGGCCCGTTCAAGGGTTCAGATGGCTGTTCCAATGTCTGCACTGTTTTCTCAGTGATTTTACGTCCAGTCAAACCTGGCAACGTTTGCGTGTGTCGCAGAGGGAGGACAGAAGCCAGAGTGCCTCCTCTGCCAGGCTAATGTAATAGCACAAATATGAGCTTCAGATAAAATAAAGACTTGATCTGCACCTGTGCTCGCCACATTTGAACGAACTCGCCACATTTGAAAAAACTCGCCACATTTGAACGAACTCGCCACATTTGAACGAACTCGCCAGATTCGAGCGAACTTGCCAGATTCGAGCGAACTCGCCAGATTGACTAAATGTGGCTTCACGTCAGCTTACCTCAGGCACGCTAAAGCAGATGGCTGAGTGATTTAAAGTTATTCATTTAAGGTCGGAATGACAACGCTGGATGGTGAAAACATATGAAAACATCACAAACAGTTTATTAAATGGCACCAGGTGCTCGGGGCGACTTTATGACAACAACTCCACCTGTTCCAATCTGTGCCACGATAATGCGCCCGCTTTTTGAAGCCCCCACTTTTTTGCCACAGATTTTTCATCCAAGAGACATCGAAATTTAATAATCAGCCACATTTTGTTCATTTTCCTTTCGGTCTCCACCTGGTGCAACCTTCATGTACCATTTGTTTGATGGTTTCTCTAAACTTCCTTCATCAGGTTCAAACGCTGAACAGAAAAGAGTAAAGAGCACATGGCCAGTAAAGACTATAGCGCCCCCTACAGTTCATACAGTTGGCATTTGGGGGCAGTTGGCACCTCTTGAAAAGGCATGTTTCCTGTACAAATCAGACTTCTCTCATCAGAGCCTGGGCGGTGGTCAGGCGGGGGGGGGAGGGTGGGAATGGCGTGCTGGGGCGGTCGGGTTTTCGATGGTGAACCGTATTAATTATTGGCCTTTAAACTCGCCCTTCACTTCGGTCCAGTGTTTGTTTCATGTGGACAGTTATCGCAGAGATATGAACCATAAACCAAGACAGAGTCGTTGAAAGAGCGCTGACCTGTCCTCTCTCTCCATCCGTCTGATCATTCCATCACTGCCCCCCCCCACCAACTGTGATTCCCCTCCTCTTCTCTCTCGCTCTCATCCCTCTCTCTCTCTGAATCTCTCGTTCGATCACAAGCCCTCGTCCGTTCGTTTCCTACTCCCGGCCCCCTCTCGTCTCCGACTCCGCGCCCCTCTCGTCTCCTCTGTCTCTTTCATTTGGCTCGGACATAAACCTCTCCGCGGCCGCGCCTCCACCTGCGCCGTCTCCCCCGTCGGCTCTGATAAGGCTGGCCGACGTCTTCCTGCTGCCAGACCTGTCCGTGAGCTAAACTGCAAAACACTGCGACCGTTTGAGAGTCTCGGACCGTCTTCTGCTTCGTCTGGAGAACATATACATCAACTAGGTCCGATTTGAGAGAAGACTGCTGGAGATACTTGTGACTAAAGAGATCGCATACGAGTCATTCAGGGTTGAGAAAATGTGCCACGTTCGAATCGAAATTGTAGTTTTAGTTCAAAATGTCCGTCGAGGATGAATAAAGTGATGCTGGTTGATTGATTTACTGAATCTTCGGCTCTTGTTTTAGTTGAATCGTTCATCTTCACTTTCTCTCACATGAAAGTCCTTCTCAGACAAATCTTAATTAGCTCCTTTTTTCCACGTTCGGCCCAAGTGATTTTGAGGCCAAACTGCCAGAGTTTGAAGAGTTTGTTCGTGGTGAAAGAGACCACCCTTGACGAATCCCAAGCTGAAGTGCAAACTAAAGCTCCAGGACGAGTATGAAGTTTAAAGATGAAATTGACGGCAATAAAACAGGTTCAACTTCTAAAGAAACGAACAGAACTCATTATCTCTCTGTTACTGTTGAATATGAATGAGAATTGAAGCGGTTGGTCATTCATTTGCCACTGCCAGAGATTTGTACATTTTAGGAAACTGACGTCCGACTTTAAAACACCACTTTTTTGGTGACGAGGAAAAACACAATTCAAAAACATAACATTTTATTTGTCAATTTTCAGCATTGATTTGAAACCATCCAGAGCCTCACACGGCTACAGATTCAGGCCTTCAATGCAGTTGAATCATGTGGAACCTTGTTTATACCAGGGAGTCAAAGATACGGCCTGCGGGCCGAAAGAGCTGGCCCCCAGACGCTTTAATCGCGACCGCAAAACATTTAAAATGTATATTTATTCATTTCTGATAGAGATAGCATTTTTAATTGCGAGTCCCACAGCTGCAGGCCCCGCCCTCTCACTGCGTTATAACTGCGCTAAAAGCGGTGCTAAATGTGGAGCTAACAACAAGAAAACAAATCTTCTGTGATGAAGCTCTGTGAGGAGAACATCTAAACCAGTGCAAACCTGACAGGATGCCACAGTCAGAGCCACAAGTCAGGACCCGCACAGTAAACAAGTCAGGAGCCACAGGTCAGGAGCCACAGGTCAGGAGCCACAGGTCAGGAGCCACAGGTCAGGAGCCACAGGTCAGGAGCCACAGGTCAGGAGCCACAGGTCAGGAGCCACAGATCAGGAGCCACAGTGAGCTCGGACTGTGAACACACTAATGTGACCGTGAACACAAACACAATGACCTCATCTGAGTCACTACAGGAAGAGTTTATTCTCACTGAGATGAAACATCTGTGATATCTACAGTTCATCAGAATCATCTCACACGTCCATGTTCCTGTTCCTGCTGCACATTTGTGCATCAGTCTCCACAAAGAACTATTATAAAGCGATGTCAAGTTTTTTTTAATATATACACACATACATTTTACTTGGTCGGCCCGCGACCCACCCTGAGCATCGGAATTTGGGCCACGACCAAAAATTACTTTGACAATTACTTTGGTTTATACATTTGCATGCTCTCTCTGTGTCAGAGGAGGTTTCTTCTGTAAACATTCAGCAGGGCTCCTCCCGACAGACCCCGTCCCGGGCTCCTCCCGACGGACCCCGTCCCGGGCTCCTCCCGACGGACCCTGGTTCTAGTCCATAAGGTGTTACACAGTCTGTTGGTCCATCTGATCCGTTTTAAGGCATTTCTCCTCTGGCTCAGGCTGGACTAACTCAGACTTACAGATCGGAGTCAGGACCAGAGGAGTGGAGTTCTTTCCCCTGTCGTTATTACAGGGGCTGAAGAACGGCAGCAGACCCTCCTCAAAGCTGCAGTCAGTGAAGGAGTAGAGAAGATCTGCAGAATCTGCGTCATAAAAGGAGACGATGCCCTCGCGATGGTCCACAAACACCCCGACCTTCTGAGGAGCTCGCCGTGGGGACAGGACCACGGGGCGACCTGCCAGAGCCCTGTACTGCACCCCGCTCCTCAGCCAGATCACCCACTGCCCGTTCGTTGGTTTCAGGGCAATCTTTCCCTGTGTGTTGATGGACTCTCGGACCACCCCCAGGTCCCACTCTGTCTTCCCCCCCACCTGAACCTCAAAGTAGAACCTGCCCGAGGAGACGCTCTGCTGCCCCAGCACGCAGCAGCACTGAGAGAACCTCCGCGGACTGTGTGGGAGCGCCCTCTTCTGGTCACTGTGATGAACCTGCTTTAAGTCCTCAGACAAAACCAGTTTAGGATGAGCCGTGTTGGGGTCCAGAGTGACGTCCACCGCAAACTTCTGCACTCTCCTCAGCTCGGCCTCAAACTGTTGTCTAAACTCCTCAGAGAGGCTTTTGTCCAGCTCAGACAGAGCCCGGGCCGCACTGCCCTCACACGTCTCCGGCTCAAAGCTCACGCTGCTCCACTCCTTCAGCCCAGCAGGGGGCGTGAGTGCAGGGCAGCGATGTAGGAAGTGGAGGGGGTCATGAGCCTGTGAGAGCCGCTCGGCCTCAGTGCTGCTCTTCTCCAGCTCACAGATCTCCTGTTCCAGCTGCTGCACCAGCTCCTGGGCTCGTCTGTGGCTCCGGCTCTGCTTCTCCTGAAGCTCCTCTAAGAACTGGTCCAGACGCCTCTGAACAGACTGCATGAGAGCAGTGAAGGTCTGCAGCCCCACAGACCTCTCTGTGTCAAACTCTGTGTCACTGAGCTCCACGCAGTGCTGGATCTCCTGGACCTTCAGCCTCCTCTGCTCCACCATGTGCAGGCTCTGAGCCTGAGTGTGCAGCAGAGAAGAAGAACACGCCTCACACGCCTCCTCCAGAGACACCAGCTCATGGTTCTTGTGCTCTAGAAGGACACACAAGGTACAGACACCGCACTGGTCAGTTCTACAGAAGAGCTCCAGGGGCGCTGGTGTTTGGACACATCCTGTCTTCCAGGTTCTCCACAGGCTCCATCAGCTGGTGTCCTTTCAGCCCAGAGACTGTGAGATGAGGCTGGAGGTGGGTCTCACAGAAGGAGCACAGACAGACCATGCAGGACTTCAGCGCTTTCATCTTGGGCTCAGAGCAGAAGTCACATGACACCTCTCCAGGTTTGGCCTGTTCTGAGCTTGGGCCGGGCTCACGCTTCCTCTTCTGTGGAGCCATGGTCCTCACAGAACCCTGAAAACACAAACATCAGCTTTATGTCACAAGGAACGACAAGGACACGACTCAAGACCGACGTTAGGCCGACTTTGGGCACGTGTTGGCCACTCATGGACAGGGTGGTGTGGCCATGTGTGTGGACCATGTGGTGTGCATTGGAATGTGTGGCAGGTGTGGACCATGTGTGTGGCAGGTGTGGACCATTGTGTGTGGACCGTGACGTGGACCATGTGTGGACGGTGTGGACCATGTGGTGTGGACCATGTGGTGTGGACCGTGTGTGTGTGGACCATGTGTGTGGACAGGTGTGGACCATGTGGTGTGGACCATGTGGTGTGGACCATGTGGTGTGGACCATGTGGTGTGGTGGACCATGGTTGGTGTGGACGGTGTGGACCATGTGTGTGGCAGGTGTGGACCATGTGGTGTGGACCAGGTGTGGACCATGTGGTGTGGACCGTGACGTGGACCATGTGGTGGTGGACGGTGTGGACCATGTGTGGTGTGACCCATGTTGTGGGACCATGTGGTGGGACCATGTGGTGTGGCCATGTGGTTGGACCGTGTGGACCATGTGTGTGGACGGTGTGGACCATGTGGTGTGGACGGTGGACCATGTGGTGTGGACCATGTGGGTCGACCATGTGTCGACCATGTGTGTCGACCATGTGGGTGTCGACCATGTGGGTGACCATGTGGTGTGGACCATGTGGTGTGGACATGTGGTGTGGACCATGTGGTGTGACCAGTGTGTGGACCATGTGGTGTGGTGTGGACCAGTGTGTGTGACCACCATTGGTGTGGACGTGTGGACCATGTGGTCCATGTGGTGTGGACGGTGTGGACCATGTGCTGGACCATGTGGCCTGGACCATGGCTGTGGCTGGACCATGGTGGCCTGGACCATGTGGCCTGGACCATGTGGCCTGGACCATGTGGTGCCTGGACCATGTGCTGGACCATGTGGCCTGGACCATGGTGGCCTGGACCATGTGGCCTGGACCATGTGGCCTGGACCATGTGGCCTGGACCATGTGGCATGTGGCGTTCACGTAAACGTGCTGAGTGGAGGCGTGGCTTAAGCTTTTCAAAGTTTCACTTCCTGTTTGAGAAGCTCCAGGGGCGTCGACCGCTTCATTAGCATGTGGCTAGTTAGCTTCATGTGCAGCTAAAGCACAAGAAAAAACATTTGCAGACTTAGTTGCAGGTCTAAACGTGGTCTAACCCAGGTCTAAACGTGGTCTAACCCAGGTCTAAACGTGGTCTAACCCAGGTCTAAACGTGTCTAACCAGGTCTAAACGGTCTAACCCAGGTCTAAATGTGGTCTAACTCAGGTCTAAACGTGGTCTAACTCAGGTCTAAACGTGGTCTAACCCAGGTCTAAACGTGGTCTAACCCAGGTCTGAACGTGGTCTAACCCACGTCTAAACGTGGTCTAACTCAGGTCTAAACGTGGTCTAAAATGACAACAAAAAGTAAGTGTTTGGTGAGAGAGTGACGTGTCAAAACATGTTTGTTCAAAATCTCCTCTAAAGACTCTAAAAACTCTAAAGACTCTAATTAACATGTGGTTCACTCCGAATGCTGTTTACAGTTTCAGCCTCACGCCCCTCGTACTCACCAGACTCAGGGAAAGTCCTGCTCTTCTTCCTCCTGCTGCAGAGAGTGTGTGTCATGTGACCCTGCTTCTTCTTCACATAACTTCCTGCAGGCTGCTTTAGTGTAACGCTGCCCCCTCTGGTCAATGCATGTCATCAGTTTACTTGGACCATGTTTAACCTGACCTGGTTAGACCAAGTTTAGACCTGGGTTAGACCAGGTTTAGACCTGGGTTAGACCAGGTTTAGACTGGTTAGACCAGGTTTAGACCTGGTTAGACCAAGTTTAGACCTGGGTTGGACCAGGTTTAGACCTGGGTTAGACCAAGTTTAGACCTGGGTTGGACCAGGTTTAGACCTGGGTTAGACCAGGTTTAGACCTGGTTAGACCAGGTTTAGACCTGGGTTTTGACCCAACTAATGATGGACCAATAATAGTCACAGAAGGCTGTTCTGATCTGCGCAGATTGTTTGTTTTTTTTTGTTTAAAATTGCTTTCTTGTTTTTTTTATTCATTTAATTGTGTTTACATATTTTATATATAAATATATATGTTGGAATTTTTGAATAACTGCACTTAGTGCAGGGAAGTGGGCGGACATAAGGGGTCGGTGAAAACAGACATTCTCTCAAACTGAGGAGAAAACAAGATGAACTGAAACATCGTTCATAAAAGTCTGTTTTATAAAACGTTTTGTTTTAGTTTCCTTCAGAAACACAAAATGTGTCCTCCACCACACCTCCCTGTCCCCCGCTGTCCCTCCCTGTCCCCGCTGTCCCCGCTGTCCCCGCTGTCTCCCGCTGTCCCTCCCTGTCCCCCGCTGTCCCCCGCTGTCCCCCGCTGTCTCCCGCTGTCCCTCCCTGTCCCCCGCTGTCCCCCGCTGTCCCCCACTGTCCCCCGTTTGTCCCTCCCTGTCCCCCGCTGTCCCCCGCTGGCCCTCCTGTTCCCTCCTGTCCCTCCCTGTCCCCGCTGTCCCCCACTGTCCCCGTTGTCCCTCCCTGTCCCCCGCTGTCCCCGCTGTCCCTCCCTGTCCCCCGCTGTCCCTCCCTGTCCCTCCCTGTCCCTCCCTGTCCCCCGCTGTCCTCCCTGTCCCTCCTGTCCCTCCTGTCCCTCCCTGTCCCTCCGCCGCGGCGGCCCCGGGCGCACGGTTTGTATCCTCCCGTGAAGAATGGCTCGGATGTGGACGAGTCATTAGGACGCGCCGCGGGCCCCGGTTCAACGAGAACGAGACGCGGAGACAAAGACGGATGAGACGGCCGCGTGAGCGTCCTCTGGAGACGTGTGTCCGAGCGCGCGGCTGCGTCTGATGGATCTGAGCAGGATCCAGGGCCAGCGCAGGACGGATGGAGCGCCAGGTTTATTTCAGGAGGCTTTTAATTAGACGATAAACGAGGCTTTGATGAGCTCCGAACCACGTCATGATGTTTCCCTTCATCATGAGTGTGGTCCCGCACGTGTGTACACCGCGCACACGCACGTGTGTACACCGCGCACACGCACGTGTGTACACCGCGCACACGCACGGGCACACGCACGGGCACACGGAGAGCAACGAGCAACCGAGGAGTCCCCGGGCCTCTCAGAAACAACAATTAAAACGCTCTGTCGCTAATGAGATGCACAAACTGCACGTTTCACAAGGATTAAACGACTCTGAAGCAGGAACAGGTTTTATTTCAGTCCATATTTGGTCGATTATCATGAAACCAACTTTAAAAAGGTTTTAAAAGAACGTGAAACGTCAGAACAAGTCCACAAAGTCCCAACATTCAAAAACTGAACCAAGAAAGAACCACGGCAATTTAAGTTCCATTCTGAGGGAAGTTCTGAGGAAGTGGAAAACATCTGAGGAAGTATCCCAGAGCAGGTGAGAGAGTGAGGAGAGAGGAGGAGGAGGTGAGGAGGAGGAGTGAGGAGGGGAAGGAGGAGGGAAGAGGAGGTGAGGGAGGAGGTGAGGAGGAGAGGGGAGAGGAGGAGGAGGAGAGAGGTGAGGAGAGGTGAGGAAGGAGGAGGTGAGGAGAGGTGAGGAGAGGGAAGAGGAGTGAAGAGGAGGAGGAGGAGGAGTGAGGAGGAGGAGGGAGGAAGGAGGAGGAGGAGGTGAAGAGGAGGAGGTGAGAGGAGGAGTGAGAGGAGGAGGAGTGAGGAGGAGGGAGGAGGAGAGGAGAGGAGGTGAGGAGGAGGTTGAGGAGGAGGAGGGGAAGGAGTGAGGAGGTGAGGAGGAGGGAGGTAAGAGGAGGAGGTGAGAGGAGGTGAGGAGGTGAGAGGAGTAGGAGGTGAGGAGGGGAAGAGGAGAGGTGAGGAGGAGTGAAGGAGGAGGAAGTGAAGAGGAGGAGTGAAGAGAGAGGGGAGGAGGAGGTAGTGAAGAGGAGGAGGTGAAGAGGAGGAGGTGAAGAGGAGGTGAAGAGGAGTGAGGAGGAGGTGAAGAGGGGATGAGAGGAGGTGAGAAGGAGGAGGAAAGGAGGAGGTGAAGAGAGGTAGGAGGAGGTGGGAGGAGGTGAAGAGGAGGAGGTGAAGAGGAGGTGAGGAGGAGAGTGAGGAGGAGAAGAGGAGGAGGAGAGGAAGAGGAGGAGAAGAGCAGAGGAAGGAGAGAAGAGGAGAGGAGGAGGAGAAGACGAGGTGAGAAGAGGAGACGAGAGGAGAAGAGGAGGGAGGAGGAGGTGAGGAGGAGTGAGAGAAGAGAAGGAGGAGAAGAGGAGGTGAGGGAGGAGAGGAGTGGTGAGAGGAAGAAAGGTGAGAAGAGGAGGAAGAGGAGTGAGGAGGAGGAGGAGAGGAAGAAGAGGAAGAAGAGAGAGGAGGAGAAGAGGGTGAGGAGAGTAGGGAGGTGGAGAGGAGGAGGAGAAGAGGAGGTGAGGAGGAGAGAAGAAGAGGGGTGAAGAGGATGAAGAGAGAAGGAGGAGGTGAGGAGAGTGAAGAGGAGGTGAAGAGGAGGTGAAAGAGGAGAAGAGGAGGAGGAGAAGAGTTGAGGAGAAAGAAGGAGAAAGGAGTGAGATGAGAAGAAGATAGGTGAGAAGAGGAGGTGAGGAGGGAGGAAGAGAGGTGAGGAGGAGGAGGAGGAGGAGAAGAGAGTGAAGAAGAGGAGGAGGAGAGAGAGGAGGTGAGGAGGAGGAGAAGAAGAGGAGGTGAAGAGGAGGTGAGAGAGGTGAGAGAAGGAGGAGAAGGAGGAGGTGAGGAGGGTGAGAGTAGGAGAGAGAGAGGAGGAGAAGAGTTGAGGAGAGAGAAGGAGAGAGGAGAGGAGGAGAAGAAGAGTAGGTGAGGAGAGGTGAGGAGGAGGAGGAGAAGAGGAGGAGAGGAGGAGCAGGAAAAGAAGATTTGAGGAGCAGGAGAAGAAGAGGTGAAAAGCAGATGAAAAGGAGGTGAGGGGCAGGAGAAGAGGAGCAGGAGAAGAGGAGGTGAAGAGCAGGTGAAGAGGAGATGAAAAGGAGGTGAGGAGCAGGTGAAAGAGCAGGAGAAGAGCAGGTGAGGAGCAGGACTCTGACAGAACAGGACCACTTGAGTGTTTCCTGTTCTTCTGTAAAAACACATGTGGAACTTGTCTGAAAATGGGCTTTGGGTCCAATAAAGATCCAAAGATCCAAAGATCCAAAGATCCAAGTCCAAGCAGTACTTCCTGAATACTACCTCGAGACCTTAAACTGGGACTGTCTTCAAAGGAGTCCAGACCAGGAGTCATTTACCCACCGAAAGTATCTCATGCATCAAAGTATTCATACTGGAAATGAAAGCTGTGGCGCCCGATTGGCTGGAAGGAGGGGTTTAGATCCGTGTGACCCGCCTCCAGCTCTCTCAAACCCTTTGGAGAATCGGGAGTCACTGGGCCGGACCCCCGAACAGGAACAAGAGGGAAAAAAGGGATGAATGAATGAATTTAAAACTGCTTTTTTCATACAATGGAGTGAAAGTGGGGCGGACCGCCCAAGCACAGCCAATCAGAGCGCTGCTTTCAGGTCTTACTTCCTGGTTCACAGACAGCACACAGTGGTCTCATTTTGTTTTTACAGGATACTCTTTAGTGGAAAAGACCCCATTTAAATAGAGTTTCTTAGTCCTGGTTTGGTCCTGGTTTGGTCTTGGTTTGGTCGTCTGGTTTGGTCCTGGTTTGGTTCTGGTTTGGTCTTGGTTTGGTCTGGTTTGGTTCTGGTTTGGTCTTGGTTTGGTCTTGGTTTGGTCTGGTTCTGGTTTGGTTTGGTTCTTGGTTTGTCTTGGTTTGGTGGTCTGGTTTGGTTTTTTTCTGGTTTGGTCCTGGTTGGTTCCTGGTTTGGTCCTGGTTGGTTCCGTTTGGTCTTGTTTGGTCTGGTTTGGTCTTGGTTGGTCCTGGTTTGGTTCTGGGTTTGGTTCTTGGTTGGTCTTGGGGTTGGTCCTGGTTTGGTTTGGTCCTGGTTTGGTCCTGGTTTGGGGTTGGTTCTGGTTTGGTCTTGGTTTGGTTCTGGTTTGTCCTGGTGGTCCTAGTTTTCTGGTTTGGTCTTGGTTTGGTCCTGGTTTGGTTCTGCGTTGGTGTGGTGGCAGTAGTTAGTGGTAGTAGTAGTAGTAGTAGTAGTAGTGTAGTAGTAGTAGTAGTAGTAGTAGTAGTAGTAGTAGTAGTAGTAGCTAGTAGTAGTAGTAGTAGTAGTGCAGTAGTAGTAGTAGTAGTAGTAGTAGTAGTAGTAGTAGTAGTAGTAGTAGTAGTAGTAGTAGTAGCAGTAGCAGTAGCAGTAGTAGCAGTAAGTAGTAGTAGTAGCAGTAGTAGTAGTAGTAGTAGTAGTAGTAGTAGTAGTAGTAGCAGTAGTAGTAGTAGTAGTAGCAGTAGTAGTAGTAGTAGCAGTAGTAGTAGTAGTAGTAGTAGTAGTAGTAGTAGCAGTAGTAGTAGTAGTAGCAGTAGCAGTAGTAGTAGCAGTAGTAGTAGTAGTAGTAGCAGTAGTAGCAGTAGTAGTAGTAGTAGCAGTAGTAGTAGTAGTAGTAGTAGCAGTAGTAGTAGTAGTAGTAGTAGTAGCAGTAGCAGTAGTAGTAGCAGTAGCAGTAGCAGTAGTAGCAGTAGTAGTAAGTAGCAGTAGTAGTAGCAGTAGTAGTAGCAGTAGTAGTAGTAGCAGTAGCAGTAGTAGTAGTAGCAGTAGTAGCAGTAGCAGTAGCAGTAGTAGTAGTAGTAGCAGTAGTAGTAGTAGTAGTAGCAGTAGCAGTAGCAGTAGTAGCAGTAGCAGTAGTAGTAGCAGTAGCAGTAGCATCTCCGAGCGTGTGTCAGATCACTTTGGCCGATAAGGTAATGACTTTTATCTAAATACATTTTCAGAGTTTTCTCTCCGTCATCGCACACATTATTTGTACATTTAGTCGATTAATCCGGCGTTTCAGTTACTCTTATTATATATCGATTTGAGGGATGCGTTTGGCCCAGTAGCAGAGCGGTCCGGACCCGAGTCCGGCCCCGAGTTCGGCCCGAATCCGACCCGAATCCAGTTCCCGAAGAGTTCAACTGACGGCTCCTCTTACCAGAAGATCCCTGGTTCTGCTCCCTTTTCACAACGTTCTCACTTCTAATTAGTCCAACTGTTCCCTGCGTATAATAATAATAATAATAATAATAATAATAATAATAATAATAATAATAATAATAATAATAATAATAATGACTAATTCTCTCTTTTCCCCTCGACTCCTGCATAAATCATACACGGTTCCTCTGTAGCTGCTCCATCTCTGCACAAGCTAATTAGCCTCTTCCATAGGAGCCCGAGTCTTGATCCTGTTTGAGGGAATGGAAATACAGCTGGGCTTCGTAACAGCCCATCGTTCTATATTTGTCTTTGAACGCACGAAAAAGAAAAAAAGAAAAACAGGCAACAATTAATTAACAAATGCGGCGCGCTACGGTCAAAACTCGGATATGTTTGTGTAACGAATCCACGCTGGAGAAGTGGAGAACGTGAAGTGCAGGAGCGGGTTTTAATGAAGCGCGTAATGACTTATGCACGACGCGCCGCCGCTTATGATCGGCGGAAATCTGCATGAAACGCTGCGGTTGTGAGCGGCAGGAAGAATGAAGAGCGCGCTCGGAGCTGCAGGAGGCGCCGTGGAGCTCGTGGAGTTCGCGGGTCGAGGCCTGAGGGAGGGAAACGAGCTCTCCTGGTCCGGCGTCGAACTGGACACACCGGACGGCAAACATAAACGCTCGCGGCTCTGGACGACACGAAGCCGTTTGCAATAATATGTAATAATTAGTCAATCATTTTGACTCATAATGTAATAACTTTGGTCGATAATGCGATAGATTTGGCTGATAATGTAATAACCTAGACAGGCTAAGTCATTTTTGGGCCGAAAATGTAATATTTTGGGCCAATAATGTGTTCATTGTGGTCGATAATGTAGAAATAATAATAATAATAATTTGCAGATAACGTAATAATTTGACAGATAATGTAATCACTTAAGCTGATAATGTATCATTTTGGTCGATAATGTAAATAAAAAAATACAAATAAAAAAAAAAAGCAGATAATGTAATAATTTTGGTCGATAATGTTAAAATAAATAAATAATGCAGATAATGTAATAATTTTGACTGATAATGTAATAACTTAAACGATAATGTAATATTTTTTGTCAAAAATGTAATAACCTCGACTGGCAAAGTAATATTTTTGGACCGATAATGTATTCATTTTGTTCGATAATATATATATAAAAAAAAAAAAGGCAGATAATGTCATAATTTTGACTGATAATGTAATAACTTAAACCAATAATGTAATAATTTTGGTCAATAATGTAATAACCTAGACCGGCAAAGCACTCTTTTCCCCGATAATGTAATATTTTTGGCCAATAATGTTTTAATTTTGTTGATAATGTAAAAATAATAATAATAATTTGCAGGTAATTAATAATTTACTGATAACACAATAACTTAAGCCGATAATGTAATCATTTTGGTTGATATGTAATAATCTAGACCGCAAAGTAAATTTTTTGGGGCGATAATGTAATATTTTGGACTAATGTAAACTTAAGCCTAGAATGTAATAACTTAAGCCAAAATGTAATATTTTTAGCTAATAGCCTAATAACGTGCTGATGTGCTGTTTACAGGCTCATTTTAACACATTTCAAATAGATTGAAAACTTGACCTTTTCGTATCAAGAAAATCATTGAGTTTTCATTTCTGTCAATATTGCTTGGGTTTTGTGAACAAAGCATGAGAGAAACACTCATGGACCTCGGGTGGTCATGAAAAGTACTAAATATGTACTAAATATAGTAAAGGAGGTGCGCTGTCCGTCAACTAAAGATTAACGCTCACGGCTCAGAGGGACACGCGACATGTGTGCGTTTGTCTGCTTCAGAGTGGTTTTTTGGTTTTTTGTGGTTTGGCTTATAAATAATGTGTGCATGAGGACAAACCTGTGGTCCTTTTCTCATGGGTGCAGGGTCGAGATTCAGACTGTTTGTATCGAAGAGACGCCGCTTCCTTATTCTCTGGAGAGGGGGGCGGATTTTTCTGGTTGCATGGTTTTGAGCGCGAAAAGTAATGAACTAGCAACAAGAGCCGAGAGCGAGGGAGCACGTGGCCTCAGACCACGCAGCCACTAGATCGGACACGGGACAGACCTGCGGGACAGCCGCGCAGCCGTCCAGCCCCGAAACGACCGGGTAAGAGAACCTCCCCTTTAACCCCGCGGTAATAACGCGCCGCCGCACTCGGCAAACATAATAATACAAGATACAAAATAAATGTCAGACGCGAGTTCTGTTTATTAAAGGTGAGGATCATACGCAAGGAGTGACCTCGACAAGTAGCACACTTACTCAGACGTACTCGGTAGGAAACAAAATAAAGACGTATTGTTGGCAAGAATGGAGCGTTAGTGGGGAGATGAGGAAGTGTTTGGATGAGAAAGAGTGAGGAGCAAGGCATTTCAACACTTTTCACTTCATGGTGTCTTTTTATAATAAGAACCACCAAAGACGTAATAATGGCCGATAATGTACAACTGTGGCCGATAATCTAATAACTGTGGCGATAACAGTGGCCGATAATCTAATAACTGTGGCCGATAATCTAATAGTGGCCGATAATGTTCTAACTGTGGC